>SMLS01074842.1:0-84300 GCA_004785975.1 Popillia japonica | reverse complement strand
AATTTGTGGGTGGCTCTGATTCTGGGAAATATAACTTTTAAAATATTGCTTTATAAAAACATCTAGTGGTAAATTGGAAAATTTACTAACTTTCTATCTGTAACAGATTATTATTATTATTCATCAAAAAAGAGATTAGATAATCTTTGAATCATTTCAATTTAATAGTAGTTGACCAAAGGCATCGATAATAAATAGGATGACCAAAGATGACAAAACCTAAACTACTCAGAGTTATAAAGAATCCAATTTGAGCAAAACCTAGCAAATTACTTTAAGACATCGTTCATTCAACTATTGGTAATGAATGAATCAGTATCAGTTTTTAGAAATTGATTGAATAAGTTGACAGCGACATGAAAATACAACCTTAACTTAATTTAACTTTGCCTGCTTAACACCTGCAAGAGGTTGACTCTGTAAGCAAGTCCTGAAAAAGAAACAAAATAGTGAAAGTGAGTTTCGCTGTAAATTCTTTAAATTTAATCGAAGTTAAGCTTTGGAAGCAGAACGTAAATTTTAAATAACAAAATATGCAAATTTGATAATGGAATTTAGTTTGGAAATAAGTGGCCACTTCTGGTATTACAAAATCAATGCAAAATCTTTATTCAAAATATTTACATAAAGTCATCAGAAAATAGCAATTTTTTAGTCTTAGGTACATCACAGAAATTTGTGCTCACTTGTTAAATACTGAGAATTTAACAATATTAGATATCAAAAACTTTTATTTTCAAATGCTACCAGTTGCTGATAGCTACCAGTTTTGTTACCTTTTGTTTGGATTATACTTCATACTAGAAGTAGGTACTCTAAAGAAATGCAATATCTGACTAAGATTTATGAACCTGCAAGAAATTTACACAATTACTAATTGTAAGTACTACCATCAATTCAATTTAACAGCAACCTACTTCAATTTTTGCAATTTTTCTGCTTATCCTATTATGTATATGATTTAACAGGTAATATAGCACCTGATAAATTGGATGCTACGTTGATAATTTTTGTAATGAACAAGAACCAGTTATTGATTACGAGATTGTTGCTGTGTTCTTAGCTTGAAAACTGATTTTTTTAAAGTATTGGAGGTAATTTAAGCGCATACACTCTATTTGATGTCACTCCGAATTGCTAATTGTCCTGTCATCACCACCTCGATGGGTTCTGCAGTGGACGCAATTCGAAGCGTAATTCATTCAATTTGACCATCGTTTTCATTTACTGGTGACACGGAGCATTGTCTTGGTGGAAGAGCACTTTTTTCTTCTGCATTTGACACCTTTTTTCTACAATCTGCTTCTTCAGCCGCTCCACTAATTCACAGTAGTACTCACTGTTGATGGTTTTTTAAGGTAATTGATGAACAATCTCGCATCCCAGAATACGGACGCCATAACTTGCCAGCCAACTATTGTGGACAAGGTTTGCTGGCTCCTGTTCACTCATCTGACTATAGATTGGACTCTTGTGTGAAGTGATGGAGTCATGTTTCATACATGGTCACATATCGCATGGAAAGATCCTTCCTATTGTGGCTAAATATCTCCAAACAGCTTTCTGAATTATCGAAACGTTGTTGTTGCTTTTGGTCCACTGCGAATAAACATGGTACACATTTCGAAAACAGTTTCGTCACGAACAAATGTTCGTGCAAAATGAAGTGAAGATGTTTTTTTTTGATATCGTCAGAATGTCAGATATCTCATTCAATTTCACTTTGTGGTTTGCCAAAAACGGTTTTGTAGATTTTTCTAGTGTTTACGGTGTAACCACCTCAATTGGGCAACCAGATCATTCATATAGCCACGTTTAAAGTCTCCATACCACCACCACATGGTTACTTTTCATATAGAAGTGTTCGAATAACGTTTATCAAGCCAAACTTTGGCTTGAACGGTGTCTTCTCACCTTGAAAAAGCAATGTTAAATATCACACAAAATTTCTTTGAGCTCATTCTTTTGAGAATATCAAAAGTAGTACTGAATTAACGAAGAAATGTATTTGTAGTTGACGTAAATCTGCTTAAAAAAGTGAGAAATACTGTATATAATAATGTGTCAGTGTGATGGCACGTGACGGTTCTTAAACAGGTGATGTCTGATACACCTGTCGTTTCAAAACGCCGACTCTTCAAAAGTACCGCTAACGGGGTATTTTGTCTATACGGGCCGATGTTTGTATACATTGCTAACAGCTACATCGATTAATTTTCCTAAAAACATATCCGTTTTAACCGGAAAAAAAGCGACAAATTAATCCTAATATGATGCAGTGTCGTGATAAATCGTCTTTAAAACGTATTAGAATTACGTCCTACTATTCCTTCGTAATTTAATCGAAATACAGACATTACCTCGTCAAATTTTACAAGAACATCAATTTAACAATCGTTGACAGGTAGAAGAAAGAAATCACCAATTATTTCTTAGGAAGAGGACGCAGAAGATTCCGTTTAATGGTTGCGTGCATCATGTAACCGTGGATCATTCACACATGTGTTAACACTCGATATTGTATTTTAAGCAGATGTTGGCTACCACAGTTCGGAATGGCTTTGTTAATTGTTCGAAAGTGTTTGTCATATATTTAAACGTCATTGAAAAAGTGTATTTATGTTGGTTTTAATTTAATAAAGGGTCTTCGAATTAGCGTAAATATTATTTAGTTAGTTATCCTTTTGAGGTTTTATAAATTAAGAAAAGAGAAGGAAGTTTTGTGTTTCGATAAGGCGTCTTAAGTCTCTGCCAAGACCAACCCACCGACGGGCGTATCTCACTTACGGAGACGTGCGCCGGAACATCCCACAAACACAACGGAGCGTGAAGTCTACGTCTACGCTCCATGGACCTGTCGTCAGAGAGACTTTCGAATGTTTTGCGTGTTTCTTCTCGCGATGACATCGAAAACTGTATCACATTTCACGCACATGATACACCGTTGACTTATATAGAACAGATTGTTATTGTAGTATCGGATTTGTTTTTCTGGTTTTTTGTTATCTTATGTTAAACTTCAAATCAAGAGAAAACTCAAGCAATTCTATTGGTCTTTACCAACTGAACAAACTTGCCTTCTCCACAATTCTTCGCTTATGCCAATATACCTACTAGAATTATGTACGTATTTATTGAAAAATTCTCTGATCTCAATTCTTCTCCATTCTTGACAAAAGTATTACCAAATCATCAAAGCATATATGATCTAGGCACTTCTCCATAAACATTACGTAACTAGATTTCTACTTCTTCTTCTCTATTGCATATTAGCACATTAGTATGAAGCTCTACTGGTTTCAAAGTTCTGGCCACAAAACAAATTAATTAAACTTGCTTCACCATAGTCGCTATTGTCTAATAAATATTTTTTAATGAACTGTTACCAATGTAAGAGCACATCATTCAGTGTTACATCTGAACTAACATAACCTGGACAGATCACTTACGCTTTAAATAGATTTCTTTCCTAATTAGTAAAATTACCAATTTCAGAACGCGATGATTTTAGTGACTCCATTTTTGAGATTTTCAAAATAATGGATTCAAAAAATAAGTCAAATGAGAAGGATATTTTCATGTCCTATGTGATCTTGGATGAAACTTGGCTTCACTCGAAAGTCCAACCGACAGTTAGCTGAGTGGACAGGAGTCGGCAAACCTCCTCCAAAGCGGCCATAGGTGCAACAGTGTGTTGGCATGGTTTTGGCGTCCGTATTCTGGGATGCGCAGAGAATTTTAGTTATCAACTACATTGAAAAAGAAAAAATCATTAATAGCCACTACTCAGTCACTACAAAAAATGGACTGGCAAGAAGTGTATACAGAATATATTAGATGTGGCCTATGAATTTTTCATTGCACACTCAACACCTTATTCTCGATATGCTTGCCATTGAGAAGGTTTGCCCTCAACTTTACCCCAAAAAATTATTGGATGACCGAAAACCTCTGCTCTTATCGTGAAACTGATAACTTGATCTGCGATATATGTATCTTGAATCTAATTTTTTATACAAAAAGGATATAAGATACTAAAAAAGCCTACAATGATAGATTTATTAGAAACTCTGATAATAAGAGTAAAGCAATTTGACCGGTAGTTAACACGAGACAAAATAATACTCATAAATATATAATCGTACAACACAACGGGCATATCACAAAAGAGCAGTAAGATGTAGGAAATACTTTCAATGCCGTTTTGTTTCAATAGGAAGCAGTACACAACACATAACGAACATATCTAACACATCACAAGTGAAGAGCCCTGACGGCTTCTGCTTCTTTCAGTCGGTTACCAAGGACGAAATAATAGAAATTTCATCTAGGTTTAGTAATAAGAAATCGCAGGGTTAACGAAATCTCTATTTTTTTTGTTAAAAAGAATTGTTGAATGTGTAGCTGATCCACTGGAGCACATAATTAACTGTTCACTGAAGTCGGAAATTTTCCCTGAACTCTTGAAGCGAGGAGTTGTAATACCTGTTCACAAGAAGGGTTCTGAAATATCAATTGAAAATTACAGGCCAATCACTCTTTTATCATCAATATCTAAGCGATTGGAAATCATAGTGTACAACCAACTTATCAAAGATTTAGAGAGGATTGATTGGTTTCGAGAATAAATATAAAGCATTTGGGGTATTCGTTGACCTCACAACAATCTTTGACAGTGTACGACATGAACTGTTGCTGGAGAAGGTCGATAAGCTCTAGGTATAAAAGGGGTTTGTTGGGAATGGTTTAAACACTATTTATACAACAGAACACAAAGAGTCTGCTTACAATTGGGATCTTCAGCAGTGCATTCTAAAACACTATTAAGACTAGCATAGGGAGTCCCACAAGGTACTGTATCGGGACCTGTACTTTTCATAATATATACAACGACATGCTTAATCACTTGCCATATAATGTCGTAACTGTCAACTATGCTGATGATACATCCTTATTAATTAAAGGATCTGATGTAGAAGATATTGAAAATACAGCTAGAAATAATGTCTCCTTTTTGAAGACTATTCTAAGACAATGTATTGTATCACAAATCAATGAAAACGATGGTCAAATCAAATTAATTAGGGCTAGAATTGTTTCTCTACCCACCGTATCCAGATCTGGCCCCCAGTGACTACTACCAGTTCGCAGATCTCAAAAGAACGCGATCGAGAAAGAGATTTGACTCAAATGAAGAGGTGGTTGACGAAACAGATATACATATTTTGAGGCCAATGATAAATCGTTCTACAAGAAAGGGACTGAAATGTTAGAGAAGCTGTGGGATATGTAATGGACATACGGTACACATTTCCTTTATTATCGTGATGGCGTCATCCTGCTTGCGTCTCAAACACCAGCACGAGGAAGAGTGCGCAATTAAAATAGACACTATAAAATCTAAGGATTTATTTGTACGGACGCTGCGACTTTTTAAGAATAAACCTACACTCTATTGGTATATCAGTAATAAAATCAAATTACTTGATTTTCAGACTAAGGTATTAAAATATTTCAGTTCATAATTTATTGTTTGGAGAACAGTGGATCTTTGAAGCAAAATATTCCGTATAAAATAAGATGATTAATACCCAATTAAAATTTTTACCACTTCGAAAACAAATACAACGCAATAAAGAACGTAATTTATATTGCGTATTTTAAGTAGTTATAATTTGTAAATTAGATCTTGACTGTTGTTTTTTGGAGCAGTAGGGGAGCGACGGGATGTATTTTAAAAACGTTTTAATTTCCAATTTTATCTTCTAGTTTATATCGCGAGATAACACATTGTCTGTCAGGTCTTGTTGCATATTCATTACTTCAAATGTTCTTTTGTATTCCTAAATACAAGCTTTGCTGTTTGCAAGACAGAGTTAACTAACATACATATATTAGATTTTATTTTTATAGCCTTTTGTTTTCTACTAATTCTAAAGTAAAATTTCGTAAGTTTTTATTACAGATAACACGTGCCCAATCTTCTCGAGAAATTCAAAATAATTCAGGTTATTTATAAGAACAGAATTAAGAGATTGAATTCTTTAAATTTTAATTAATTTAATATTGTAACAAGACAGGAGTATTTTGTTCAACATTGTTGGATGCTTATAGCAAAGGTTTTAGTTGGGAAATAACTAAATGCTGCGATGAAGCTTTTACAGGAGAATTGGTGTATTTATAAAACTTCTAAATATTAAAACTTCTAAATATTATTCAATCTTATAACTTTTTCGAAAGTACAATTCGAATTCTCGCAATTAAATCAATGCGATTTGAATACCCTAAACATACATATATTTATCTAGTTTGAAGCTCTAGAGGAAACACAATTAATTCCCTGTAGTATTGCATTTCGTTTAGCTGTGATAAATACAGTAATACTATGTGGGGATATTAAGTGAAGCCATTTAACTTGATTATTATTTGGTTTGAGTTTATAAATATCTATATTAAGAAATCTACAATTATACGCGGAAAATTTATCAGCTCTCATAAGCGCTTTGTATTGTAGCTTTTTAGTATTACTTAAAGCGAGAATTATTTACTTAATCTCTCACATAAATAATCCCAGTAAAAGAATATAATAATAAGGATAATTCGCCTAGATATAAATTACATATTTACCAAATTAAAGGCGTTTTATATTTAATTTATACTATCGTATAAATAGATATCTCGAGGTATGCCATATTTATAATTATTTCGAATTTATTTGCTCGAATAATGATATTATAATGTAAATACAGAAGTCCAATAAGCGGGCTTTAAGTAAATATTACACCAACACTAAAGCATTTTTAGATTTATTTAGTATTTCGATTATTTCCAGAAAATGAGCTCGTTTATGTACGTACTATCGTGATCATATTAAACGACTCAGACTTCAAGCGATATGGTCTTTCAAACTATCAGATTTACATGTGTGCATGAAAAGATTAAGAAATGTATATTTAATACATTTACTAATATTCTGTTTTCAAGAAGTTATAAAATAAAGGATGTTAGTTTTTTACCATTAGTGCTATTGTTATAGCGCTGCCAACTTGAAATAATTAATAATTGTTTATTGTTATTTAACAAGAATTCCTTCAATATAGGCAAAGTTAAAATCAGCGAGAAATTTCATCAATCATCTTGAGAGAAGATGTTGTGAGCTTAGTACCGTTCATGTGATACGATGTAGGAGACACTTGCATATGTAAAAACACAAACATTTCTGAATATTTAACCTTAATTTATTTTTATCACACCATTGATGGAGCACGTTTAAATTTTTTTGTAACCTCTCTTCATCGTCTGCACAGGTAACCTTAGAATAGATTTTAATATCGTCAGCGTAACCAAGGATTGGACAATCGATTTTAACCAATTCGTCGTTCATATACAAAACGAATAGTACAGGTCCAAGACTGCATCCTTGAGGGACACCGGAAGATGGAATAAAGTCGTCAGAAACGTAACCATTATAAACGACATAAGACCGTGTTTGATTCAGGTAAGATTGGATAAGTTTTAAAGAGGAAGTAACGAAACTAAACGAGGATAATTTCTCAAGAAGAATTCCATGATGGATTGAATCGAACGCCTTTGCGTATATTTTTCTGCCAAATTGGTACCTGTGGAGTGTCCAGGAATAAAACTATGCTCCTCAGATGAAATAGAGGAGCAAGTGCTATTATAAATTAAACAAAATTCTTCACAATATCACCTGGCCAGTGGGAAGATATCCAGCTTCAATATGCTTGTGTAACTCTTTTAATTGAATTGCTATTTAATTACTTTCTACGGTCTACCTTGGTTCAGTACATCTATGTATTTCCAATATATTGCTAATTTGCTTAGTTTAGATTCCTTTAAATTGTTGCTACTCTACGCCTAACAGTTTGTGTCGTTTAATATGATCTCGATAGTACACACTTCAAAAATATCTAGTATTCATGAATGTAATATAGCAAAATGAGATGTTTCAAGAAAACGAGATAATAAATTATTTCTTTATCTGCTATTTAATGCAAATTAGAAGATATTACTGTATGTCATAAAATATTAAGATCACTATTTCCTTAATAAAATTATGGCTAAAGTTGTTGCTAATGTGCTATTATGTTCTAAATTATTTCCTATTTTATAACTGCTGTTCGTTTCTTCGATCACATATTCGAGGTATTGCTCATATAGTTGTTTGCCATTTCAGTCAAAATACTTTGGAGTTATTTTGCAACAAAGCAGTTTTGGAATAATCGATTAAATAAATCAAAATCAACTATAAATCTCTTGATTAACACTTCTAAGCTTTTAAGTAGTCAAAATTAAGATTACAACTAACGGGATTTTCACAGAACGTTACGGTTAGTTAATTTTAAAGACACCTGTCCTTTTTTCTGTAAACACATAACACAATATACGTAAAGGTATCTTGGCATGAGAGCCGTTTCGCATCGCCCTTCGGGTGACCCGAAAATTCTGCTCCAGATTCCTTCCTGGTATCGCTGGCTCTGTTGTTCATTGTTCCCGTGTATCTGCCGCAATTTTATCCGGCTTTCAACAGAAAAACTGTCAGAGGTGCCCATGGAACCGAATCAATACCGGGTCTAAGTACAATGAGGAATACGCGAATGTACGTTTATATTTTATAAAGTAGGTATAAAACACCTGGCCTGAATTTCTTCTTACGCAACTTAACTATATAGCGTCTACCGCTTCCTTGCAGCTTTCCTATTGTTAGATTGAATATAAAAGGATGTGTGTGTATAGATGTGTGTACGAATACGCCGTTCCTTTAATGGGCGAAATTGCATCTCGGTTTGCGTGCAAATCCGTTTAGGTTGTGTGCTGGATGTTGCGCTGGCAAAAATAATTTAAAACAATTATAATAAACTAAAAGAAAATTTAAAATGGTATGAAACAAATTAACATTCTCCTTATCGTCGAAAACTTTTCCACGGCTCATTTCTTCCCTACTTTATGGAGGAAATATGTTCCAATTAATTTGAGGCGAACACATTTATATCTGCACGTCAACCTCAAACGCTGCACTAAATTAACCGGGTACAAGTAATCATTCACCAGTTTTATGATTTAGTGCGTCCTCCGATGAGGACTTCTTGTTTTCCTCCTCCTTCTCCTATCTATATATACATACATACATACATACACGCGCTACACTCGTACACTCTTCTTTTCGTTTAACCGCATTTCGTTGGTTTCCTTCTTTCCATCGTTGTCGTTTTAGTTCTTATCCTGGCGGTGTACCAATGCGTCGTCGACGTCTACTCAGATGACTAATAGTATCTTTGGCTCGTTTATATAATTTGCGCCAATCAGCGAAGCTTTACGTCTTCATCTGAACGGTAATTCATCTTCCCTTTTCGAAACAGTTAAATGCCACATCTGTAAATGTCGCTGAGGTACGTGCAGTTGTCTCTCCATCCATCCGTTCGTTTTATTTACGTCTTTTGTATCTATGGAAGTATGCACCAGCGCAGGAAGAATTTATTTTCATTAAACTACAACTCAACCTAATTATTACTTTAGTGATTTGGTTTCAAATTAAAGAGATAAGCAATCTTTGAGAAATTACGGATATCCTGTAAGTAATAAGGCGGTAGTTTCCCTTAATTCTCATTTATGACATACGAGTAGACAGGTTGTTGATGCACATTTATAACCTTCTATAGTCTTATCTATCCTTAGGGTGTATTAAGTAAATGTTAAGCTACCGTCTGATGCGCATTCTCCCATGAAGGCTTCATACCGTGCTTTGTATATGTGTTCGTTTTTGATATTAATCATCTGTTTTAGATTCTTACCTACGATCATCCTTAAGATCATATTTGTTAAAATTTTATTATTGGGAGAGATATTTGTAAAGCAGAAAACGAAAGAAGACCGCTTTAAAATTAATCTGACAATGAGTTTAAGATCTAGTAGTGATGATACGAAAAATAGGAATTTTGCTCGTTCATTTTGTTAAGATAGAGTGCTGTACTCCTAAGATTTTAACAAAGCAAGTCTAGTTTGCTTGCATATCTACATTAGGAATCTCTTCGTTAATTAAAAGGATCTATTTTACATGCAACAAATCCTGTTACAAAAATTCTGGTTTCCTAGAAGCCGATTTTTGGACAGCACACCTTGGTAATTTGTTTTCTCAATATCGTTAAGGTGCCATGTTAAGTACCTGCAATAGGAGGCTGTTTTTTTGCAGGAACAAGCACAAAGTTAATGCCATTTTCTTTATGAACATTTACAACGTATCTGAGTGATAGATCTGAATGTAGGTTTATGGTGTTGATTGATTTAACAGAAGGCACGTGTCAGAACCGGTTTATAAAAAAACGTTTTGAAAATTTATCACTTAAAGATTGTCATGCTTCTGGCCGACCTTCTGAAGTTAGTAAAAAGAATATAGGTACCTAATAAAATTGGTAACCACATGAGAGAGAGAAAATGAATGGTCCACAATAGCAGATTATAGTCTAAGCATAATGAACCAGCATAAACAATATTGAAAGCTGAATTGCACCAGAAAAAAAGGATGCCAAAATGATGAAAATGTATCTAAGCCTCTGAAGAATCTAGTTGGTTGTCAGCATTCTTGCTTGATCATGATTGATAGCAATATCCTTGCAACGGTTAGAAATGTACTACGAATAGAAATTGATTGAAAATATTCATTGCTTCCCTTAATATTTCAGGTCCTGCAGGATTGATATTTTCAGAGTTATTAATGCAACGATAATTTCCGAGAAGACTAATGTTTTCTAACCTGTTTCTCTCCAGTCTTCTTTTTATTGGTACAAGTAAATGAATTTTGTAGTCTTATATTTGGTTATCTACATAGGCACCTAAGAATAAATTCGTAAAATTGTCTTCTTTCCTGCTGCCCAAGAGGATAGTTTTATTTTTGTCGGAATATTCCTTAAAATTTGCGAATCAAACATTATTAATAAGATTTATTAATTGAATTTAAGAAAGAATTTTACAAAGTTTAATTACACTTCTTGTAAATTCGAATCCGGTCCACGCTTCATTAAGAACCATCATCGCCTTTAAAAAAGCATTCGTACAAACACATATCCGAAACTTGCGGCAGCATTTCAAGATGTATCTGGGCATTGTTGGATAAGTAGAGGGGGTGCAAGCAGTATGGAAAAAGCCGGACAACAATACATGCGACAAAGAGGAGACTACGATCAGGTAAGCACTCTGTACAACTCCAGGTAAGTACCGAAAGTGGCGCGACAGACACTTGCTGGATTGCCCTGACGAAACACCACGGTTAAAGTTCTGTGTGAATTCTTAGAGCGCCGCAAGAGAGATTAGCGGTTATTTTATGATTCTATTTTTATATTGTTTTAAATAAGTATATATTGTTGAGTGTCATGTGCGGTGGTGTACACTGATAGATTGTTGTTTAAACGAGATTTCTAGTGCATTGATGATAAACTTTAAAGAGATTTTGGTGTGATTGTTGTGAATTGATTAGGAGTCTTGTTCGTGGTAAGTATTTGTGTTGATGATGGTGAGGTTATGACTGTGATTTTCCCGCTATAAAATCGCGAAGCTGTTAATGAGTTATTAGAACGATTCTAGTTCTGAACGATAGTAAATAAAAAAGTTGTTGCAAGATTCAATCTTATGGCAATAGAATCTTGTTTTAAGCGCAGTTACACCCACTATATGTAGATAGAAAAATAATAATAATAATAATAGAATACAACAGAATTGTACACAAGATAAAATTGTTCTATGCAATATTGCATCATAATTGATTATTTTATTAAGTAGATTATTATTATACTTGCCAATATCTTAAAAATTGATCAATTAATTATTAGTTGTCACTGTTAAAGCTTCTGGTTTGTTTTCTGAAACTTTTTTAAAGAAAAACCAATATTTGTAAATAGGGTTTGTTAAAATTTAATATGATTTTGTTCAAAAAACTGTCCTTGGATATGAATACTCTAACTCTACTCTAACAACATTAATATCCAAGCACTTGGTCTGCCGGAAAATATATTAAACTTTTTCGGAGTTTTCGACATTTCAAACCATTTTTTCTTTGAACAAATCTTGCACTTCGGTAAAATTCAGAATCCAAGGAAAGATTTTATGTATGTATTTTGTTTGTGGTTTGCCCAATTGGGTACAACTTGTTTATTCGAAAATCCAGAAAGATGTGCGTCATACATAGTTTTAAAAATAACTCTAACATAAGCAAGAACAAATTAGTTGAACATTTCATAATTCAATTTTGGAAAAGTTTTCGGTTAAAAGAAATTCTTCCTCTCTCATAATAGATCTCGCATTTTTTCAAGACAAATTTTTTGAGAATCTTTAACCATGTCTTCGTTTGTAGGTTTTCGGACAGGTTCATCAGAATCGTCTTCTTCGTCATCATCGTTTGATGCCATTTCACTTCTCTGTTTACTAGCTACAATCGTCAGGAAGAAGATATTGTTTATTTTGGAAAACGGCAATTCATCTTCTGAATCCCAATTTACTGCAAATTTAGAGATGCAATGCTGAATAGTAGATTCACTAACTGCATGGTCTACACTTTAGACAATTCAGAAATGTAGGTATGTTTTTTCGGGTCTTGTCGCGTAGTGTCTTTAGACAACTTCTGAAGAAGCTGATAGCACAATCAGCGAAACGTCAAGAGAGTGAATAGTTACCTACGCGACAAGACCCGAAAAAACATACCTACTATGGATTACGGTCGTGAAAGCCTACACTCAACAATTCAAAAATGTATTCACGCAGATTAATTACCTGCTTAATCATTGTGAGATTATCTTTTTCAATTGCGTTTATCATTTTTACTAGAATCCTTTTACGAAAATGAAATTTGACATTCTTTATTATTTCCTGGTCGACTGGCTATAGTTTAGAAGGAAATAGATGAGCTCTCTGTTTTTCAATATCTTTGAAATTATAGAAAGGTGTGCAAGAGAGTTGTCAACAATTAAAATAATCTTCCTGTTACATACTCATCTGTTGATCTAAGTTTAGTAGCCAGTTTTCAAAATGATAACTTCTTACTTTGCATCTTTGAAACATTTTACATTTTTGGTTTTTGTAATAAGCAAATTTATTTTTTAACATCAAGATTAGGCATTGTACTTAATACCTATTCATCATTTTTATTTAATCTCTCTAAATATTATGGCGCAATTCAATTTAGCAAATCCATCTGGCAAAAGAGACAAGAACTACCAACTAACACAACAGACATACATATTTTACATAAAACTACCCTTTTTACAAGAAAAAAAAGTATCCAGTTTGAAAGTGAGGTGGTTGACCCTCAATTCGCAGTTTTACCGGAAATACGCACATGTCAAACAAGAAAAAAAAAGCAGTTTTGCATTGGAAATTATGCAAATAAATTTTCTATTCATAAAAATCACTACAAAATCTAATCATTAAAAAAAACATAAAAATGAAAATTTTTTTTCATTTACATTTAATACTTTTCGTCGAGTAAAAATAAATTTTCTCACAATAAATCTTGCAAATCAAGTTTCGTCCCCCACAATTTAAACGGCTCGTAGTACTAACTGGAAGCCCGTACGAGAATCCGTTCAAGTTCTCGTAAATTTCGGGTATTGGTAAAATGCCCCATTGTGCCGTGTTAGTTAGTCCGTCTCGCCTGCACCCTTCTTCATTAATAAGGGAATCTAGTTTTGTGTCCATCGTTAATATAATAGCGACAGAGCTTTTTTTTCTCTATTCTAGGGGTCGGCTGCTAGAACTGACATGCACTCGACATGCATTTACGGTCAGGGGGTGTTAATAAAAGTGTGATTTGCTGTAACTCCATTCAATTAGGGTACAATGTGTATTACTGAATGCCTCTTACCATTATACTTTAAGTGTGCTGTGCAATTATAGCGCCTGCATGCTCTCGACATTGTTACATTAGAGGTATTTGTTTTGTAACATCTATCGTGTTTGCGTTTAATTTGTAGTTGTTTTGATTTTACGCGATTTTCGAACTTCCTACTACTAGGGGGTAGCAAATTTTCTCAGCTTTCAGAATATATATAGGTTGAATTTAGAAATATTTTTCCTTCTAGCCGAAAATTTAGAAAAACCGAGAAAGGTGCTAGAATTTGAGATTCTAGCTGCTATTTATATATTTTTGCCCAAAAAAAGACTTTTAGCCCAAATCTGTTGCTTTTTTCATATTTAGCATGGTCAATTACATGTATATCCAAAATTTGAACGAAATCGAACGCCCTTCGAAAATTGTCAGTTTTTCAATACCTACCTTACACCCTTGCTACACTCGACCTCGCCAATTTCGCTGAATTTTTGAATACATATGTAATTGACCATGCTAAATACGACAGAAGTATCAGATGTGAGCTAAAAGTTTTTTTTTGTAAAAAAAATATAAAAAATGTAGATTGGAAATCAAATTTTAATATCTGTTTCGGTTGTTCCAATTTTTTCATCAGAAGGAGAGGTATTTCTAAATACAACCTGTATAGATTCTAAAAGCTGAGAAAATCTGCTACCCACTAGTAGTGGAAAGGCAGAAAATTACGCGTTTTTTGTACCAAAGACGCTTACAAGTTGGTAGATTGGTTCTCCCCATATTCTGACTAGATATCCAAAGTACATTTTGTGAGCACCTTTTAGTGCAAAAGACGAGGGATTTTCGACTTTTCCACTATTGTCGGGTAGCGAATTCTCTCAGCTTTCAGAATATATATTTCTAGCTGAAAATTTGGAAAAACTAAATAGCGGCGCTAGCATCAAATATCCTATAGTCTGTTTACGATAACAGGCAAGGCACCTCATCAGTATACGTCATAATGGCGGTACGCATTATTGCCAAATCTTTTCTCTAATAGATTATGTATTAAGTCATGATAGCTTATTGACATGCAGTTCGCGTTAACATTTAAGTTCATCGTACACAACATACGTCCCTCGTATGTTATCGTAAACTGACTATAGTGCCGATATTTTGGATTTTCAATGGATTTCCGTGGAAAGTCGTTTTCTCCTCCTATTTCAACACAAAACGAGGAATATATGAAAATAAAGAAACTACAATACAATACGCACAAATGAAAGTTAATAGATAAATGTTGACATTATCGTATTGACATTTCACATACATATAAATCTAGTATGGACAATCCACGAAAGTAAATATTTCCCAATTTTTAATAATTCTGGCACTTTTTTGTTACCAACTCAAGACAGTTCAAAATGATCCCAATGTACCTACAAAGTATAAAATGAATGAATGTATGTTCGTTACTAAAAATAGTAGGCAAATAAAACATGACTTACAGTCGAAGGTACCTAAATAATTATGTAAATTTCTCCAAAACAGCGTTACAAATACGACATCTGGGAGACGACAGACTTGAGAAAACGTTTTACAATAACGAAGTTAAGTGAGTGGAACCCAAAAATTTCAACCACTTGATGTTCAAGTAAACTAAATTTACGTTCGAACCATTAAAAATAAATATATAACATAAAATCCAGACAGTTCTGTTAGGTCGATTATATATGCGTGATTTTACCGTTACGTATTCAAATTAAGCTTGTAAATCAAAAATTTCAGATTCCGTTATTAGGCGTCTACCCCTATGGTAAACAACCCCGTACCAGCCACCTAGATTTAATTAACGTTGTCACATATATTCTACATAGGTATATGTTTGTAGCAATCACTCCTGAAAGAGGAAGCATATGGTCACCACAAATATATATGTATATACCCGTTTTTAGCAATTTATACACTTTTATTATGGCCATATGTCCTGCCTAAAATGCTAATTTTGTATGTACGGCGCATGAAATTTACGTTTATTTTAAATTGGCTATTTTAACAATGCATTCAAAATTTAGATGTGTATGTATTGTGTTTTAAATGTAACCTGTCGCTGTGGAAAGGGACGGAAATTCTTAGGTAATCCTATACTATAATTATCATGATAATTAGAGCTAGAAAGGTGTTTATACTAATATTACTAAATCAACATGATGGTATACAATTTTTCTAATAGCTTCTATGCAGCTGTACCTATACAGTTTAAGTAAAATATTTTAAAAACACGCCAACACCTGTTTCTATACAATTACGTAAATAATATTCTAATATTAAATAAAAAAACGTATTAGGATCCGTTTAACATTTTACTGCTATATTAGTTAATATTCTTTTATGTGCAAAACATATGTGGTCACTTTAAAATAAAGTTCATAAAGAACAGAATTCCGGTAGTTTACTCCAGTTAAATTATGCAAATTTCGATGATATCAGCGATGACAGTTGTGTGGTTAAAATATATCTATTTTTGAACGAACGAAAAAATATATTTTCTTCTTTGGTGAATTGCTTAAGGAATGGGATGCTATGTACAATTTGGAAGAAAGGTTGGTAATGTTACAACAATAAAATGGAGTACATATTAAGCAATTGCCGCAACTGGTTTTTTGGCTATTAAATCCCATTCCTTAAGCAAGTAGATTTCATTAATTTTCTATTACCTTAAGTGATTAAAAAGTTATAGTAATTTAAAATATATCCCTTAGGTACTTTATGATAGTTTGATTTCAGAACTTGTACAAGCATGCTGAAATGGACGGTCATCAACAGGAGACAATCAGAAAATGGCGAGCAACAATACACAAGAAGACATTCAAACAATTTCAAAAACCTCCAAGATAACCCCATTCAAAAATCGAAACGTAGAAGATCCGCAAACTCTAGATTATCATCAGGAGGTCCCCATCATCGCAGAACCCATAAACGACGCAGCTTAAACACGAACTCAGAAAATAAAGAGAACCATTTCACATCAACGCCGATAAAATCGCCAGATAATTGTTTCCATGCGGAAGCTTTACGCGACGTCAGCAATATCACTCCTAAAGACGTTAAAATTCCAATTAAAATCCTAACATCCAATCAGAAGAAACACCTTTCGCCTAAACATGTTAAACACAAGAAGAAAAAGCGGTGTTTAGATCCCACTCATGGTAACCCGAATTTCCCGAATTGTTTCGAAACTATTCAAGATCTGAACGAGAAATGTAATTGCGGGTCTAATATTTTCAAGGAAAAATCTTCCACTCCTAAGAATATTGTGGAAGCTTACGCGCCAACTCTACCGACTTTCGATGTTGAGTACTCGCCGTGCGGTCTACGTTCTAGTCCTAATTTCTTGATGTTTAATGCCGATAGAATTCTGTCTCAGATTGATCCGGCAAATAATAAGGTTAAGATAGATCATATTAACGATTTCCTTCATCAAATTTCTTATATAACATCGCCTGAAGATAAACAAGTCGATGCTAACAATATTCCTTTAAGGATGTCCCCTTTAGTACAAAAATTGGTAGGTTTGCGTTTCACACCGCAAAAAGCTGTCGAGAAACATAACGATTCCTCCTTTATTAATAATTTATCTTTAAACGAGTTAGTGAATGCCATATTAGATAGCTCAACTGAGAATAATAATAAGAAAGATTTAAAAAATGTAAATATGTGTAAAAAGCAAGATAATGAAAGTTTCTCGGATAAAAACTCGACAGATTCAGGATTTAGATCGAACACCGACTCCCACAACACATTTTCATGTCAATGTCATAATATCTGTCATAATCTGAAAGTTCCTGCATTTAACTGTGATAAAACTATAATAAATATCGACGAAACTTTCAACGAACGTTGCGTCGATGTCGAAGTTACGACTAGGAAACGGTCTTCGTCTGATATTAGGGAACAAGACTTGCAATGTAAGGAAGGATTCACCTTGAAACGCCAGAGATGTATTAGACGGCGAAGGTTGATTGAGGAGGTTAAAACAGTCAATCAAACGACGAATTCGATTTATTGGGATGTGGATAATATTTGGAATGATAATTCGTTCCAGTCGAGCTTTTCGGAACATGCCAACAATTTGAAAAATTCTGTTAAAGAAGCTGTAGACGAGTATGTTTCTGATGATGAGGATGATGTTGATGAAAATCTGTGTAGACCTCGGAGATGTTTGCTGTTTGATTCGCCGATAAGCGACAGTTCTAGTATTGCTTCGAATAAGCAGATCGTTTCTGGGTCTATGGAATTGGAGATAGAGTATGGTTCGAACGAGGTTGTCCTCACAGGTATATTTTTTATTTGATTGTTAAGTTTAGTAGGAAATGAGTAATTTTGAAATTTGTTTCAGTTTTGAGGTGCCATGATCTAGCTCTATCCAAGGTTAACGCGTACATTAAGGTAAGTACAAATTAAAAAAATATGTAGTTTGGGATCTTTTAAAATCGGACATTCAACATTTTGTTTGTCTTTGAAATTTTAACATAACATATCGTTGCAGTAGTAGTTTGCTTTGAAAAACCTAGAATGATGACAAATATATCGCTTCCGTACATCCTCAAAGACGTAACATCAAAAGAAACCGAATTGTGGCGATTATTTTTCACCGTTCAACAGTACAAAACACAAATTCATAACTCTATTCGAGTAGAAAAATCCGTCCCATCTGTTCCACTTAATTATACACATTCATATTCGTCTCCTCTAGTATTCCATCTCGTTGATGTACTGCGCGTACAACAAGTCTCCGCGCAATAACATATAAATTGATACTACGCTTTAGTTCGCTTCCTTCACAGAGGAAATGTTTTTCATTCTGGCATTTAAACTTGAAGCATGTCGACGGTAACTGATACTCCACTGTCAGCGGCAATTACTTTTACCAACAGCAGACGGACCGCAGCAACTGAGCTCCGCGATTCGAGTATTTCCTCCTTGTCGTTTCGTCTTTTTGGCCTTCCTTGTCGTCGTGTCGTCTTGGACGCGCGCGTTTCGGTTCGCTAGAGAATGCCGAGATAGTTGACAGTAACTCGCTTATACGCAACGGGAGAAAAGATTGACAAAAAAAATAAGTACATCTTCAGCTGTTCGTGCACTTCAAGATGCATTGCGGAGCTTCACCCTTCCGCAGAGTATATAGCGGCAAACATGTTTATTTCATGGTCGAGTTCCACTAATAGCTTTTGAATATGATTGAAACGATATATTCGCACAAGCGATACGCGGTGTGGTATGGTCAGGAAACGATTTTCTTTTATATTCTATTGTGCGGATTTTCTATAGCGTTGTATACAGATCCTGGGCTTCACATATACATATCTCTGTATGAATAAAACTAGTCGAGAGGAATGTTTGATATCGATACTCTCATCTTTCTAGAGCGGTTTAAGAAAATTTTTGCTTGTTTTATTGTGCCTCTGCTAATATACATATTTATCTATTGGAAGACATATTTCCAAGCCATCAGATGATCCTAGATACTCCTGCTCGTGATACTGATGCCTTTGCCTGACCTATCTTCTTGAGATTGATTGTGCTAAGATCCCTCTTGTTAAGGGTTTAATGACTGAGCACTTTCAATCAATCAACTTTTTTGATTGCTTTCTTTTTGGAGTATTGATTCAGTGCGAGATATCTTTAGACTTCCACTGTTGAACAGAAGCCATAACTGACGTGGTTTGTAGATAGCTAGCTCCTTCATACTTGTTTTTTCTTGTTAGACCATCAGCAATGTAATTATCCTCATATCTCTGCTAACTTAGACTTAAAGTCACATGTTTCTGAACCTTTAGTAAGTTTTAATGTCAATCTCATCTGCAGTTAATTTCACAAACTTGTGCGTTCAATGTTGCGTTCAACACTTAACCGTTACAACTAGATTTATTTTTGTTGGAAACTATGCAATTCATAAAGAGTGTAACTTTTTTCCCAACACACTAAATTGGAGGACTCCTTTTTTTATGTCTTCAGGTATGCTTAAGCGACAGTCGAAGGAAACAAGAAGGGACGTTACAAAGAACTCCGGTACAAGCTGAATCCTGCAAGCCCACATTCAACCACACCTTTCGTCTACCCTTACTCAAGTCGGACCTACAGAAAAGGTTGTTCATCGAGGTTTGGCACAGGGACAGGATATGCAGGTAATAATATTGAATGAAAAAAATAATATGTTAATCTAGTTTTTATAGCTTCCTTTGAGGAAGGTGTTTGATACCTACGCTATATGTAATGCAATTCAGAAACGGTTTCATTTAAGAACTGAAAGGGTCTCTTTGTTATTTTAATATTAACGAAGGTAAAACGAACAATATCCACCACTATATTCCGCCATCTCTTATGCAGTTCCAAATTCATCTTTAAATATTAAAAAACCCTAATGGATGGAGCTAGAGTACATCGACGCTGAGCGTCATATATACTACAATGATGATGACGCGCATTTACCTAGCTTACGACGCTGGTTTACTTGCGCGCAAAATCCAGCACAACACAGTTCCACACACGGATCGATGCTTCAACTCTTTCCACAAAGTTTCCCGAATTTAGTTCCCACCTACTATAGAATTTTCCATCTTTTTCCCCGACATTACAGTCCGTATTTTCCCGGAAAGAAAGCGGCAATATCGCTGATTATTCCAGCCGGTTTTCCGTAGCTTTCTCTACGTTATTCTTGCGTCGTACCCTGGTACATGTCGATGGTTTCTATAGGACTTCCGTTGATGTGGACCTTCTTAAGATTTCGTATACTGTCCTATCGAATAATTAGGTGTAATTTAGTGCAAATCTAACGTGTTTAAAGTAATAATTGTGATATTAAAATAATTCATGTGGCGTAACGAGATTTTAAATTAATTCTCCGCGAAATTAATGCAAGTCGCTAAATTTAGCAAACTAATTGAATTTAAACAATTTCGGAATCGTTCGCAGATCGTTTAGATAGATTTAATTAAATTTGTCGTCCTCTATAAATAACAGAACGTAATTTTGTTTTAAATTTGGTGGTCACATCGATTTTCTACACACGAACGAGGAAATCAACTTAAATATTTTAACATTTTATATCGCTGTGCCGAAGAAAGCTCTGTGTGTTACTAGGGTAATGATTCCGCTGAATTTAGTACACCGATGATACGTGTATTCAGATCTAATTTGATCTACGTAAGTCAGCATTTTCATGTTTTTAATGTTAATGGATTATTTCGCGTTTAATTAATTATAAAGTCAGAAATCTATATTTTTCTCGCCATTCTGTAATTATTTTTTTAATTATGATTATTAGATAGATTTAATTAGATTAATTAGAAAATTTACTACGACTAACTCGTTCTCATGTTCAACATAATTTTTTATAACCATCTTTAATGCGCATGTTACTACAGCCGTCCTTGTGACTTGGATTAATAATATCATCATATTTCTGGCATGCTTCTATATTTTCGTACATCTGCATATTAATTTTATAGATTAAAAAAATAATTAATGCAGAAAAGTATACTTATTGCTGATAATTTTCGCTAATTACTCGATAAAAATTTGATTTAAAGGCTTAAAAGGCATGTTACATAATGTTTTGACAGCAAAATTACTATTTTCACTTTTGCTTTCGATGTCTACGTGATAGTGATTGTGTCACATACAGGGTGTGCTAAGAAATGATTGCTGAAGCAATTTCAAGTCAAACATGTTTAATGAACACTCAATCATAACTAAGATATAAAATAAGATATTGAAGTTTTAGCTTAGATTATTTTTTATGGGGAAAGTTGAATATTTTTTTTGAAGATCTTGGCTGCCATCCTACTGCCACTGACCTTTGTGATTCTCTATTATGTTTATGTAAATGTGCTTGGTTCTTGAAATTCATTTCTCTCGCTATCATGAAGTCTTGGAAAACGTTCTATAGTATTCTATCAAAGGATATTCAGATATTCAGGATGTTCAGACTCCATGGTCTCCAGTTGACCAAGAGGATCCAATTGGTAGTGCAGCCGAAGTGTTTGTTTCTTAAAGCTTTTCTTTTTGGGGTGGGTTGGTGGAGAGAATATCCATCTGTTACTTACAGTCTTTAAAGAATCGTAACTATTAAAATCTCTTAGAAGTCTTTTGGAATCTAAACTGGGACCAGTCATTCTAACTAGCTTTCCTTAATGAAATAGTGCTTACCTTATTGAGTATTCATACCAACCTCAACCATTGAAGAAGCATCCTAAACGAATTATCACGCTATCGTAAAGGGATCTTGTTTTTAAATTGGCCAGTTTGCGGTCACTCTTGAAATGGCTCTGCCGTGCAGTGTTTGAGCAGACATCTCAATTATTTAGTCTACTTTTATAATATTGCGATTCCATAATGAAGGATCAAAAAAAAACGACAGGAGACGTTCAACACTACATGCATGAGAAAAGTACAGTTAGTTAATTGAGGATAGTATTTGTTTTCTTTCTAATTACTGCTGCGGCATCGCAAAATTCCCTACTGATTTCTAACCCAGACATTTATTTAGCCTAGTTTTATAATATTGCGATTCCATAATGAAGAATTAGGTAAAAGAAATACGACAAGAAGTATTCAACACTATGCACATGCATTAGAAAAGCACAATTACTTATTTGAGGTAATGTTTGTTATGCGACATATTTCACAAAAAGTTTCACAAAATTATTTAGACAAAGGAATATGGATCTTAGATTTTAGTAAAACTTATTTGCAAAATAGTTACAATAGTTGCCTTTTAAATCAAATTATCTCATTTCGAAGAAAAAAAAACAGAGTTGAACATATTTTTAATGTTGCAGAATGACTTAGGGACCTGTGCTGTATCAGATACGGTATCATAAGTTTTATAGAACAGTTCCTACCATTACTCTACAAAATATCAATAGTCTGTTTAGTTCTATTACTTAGCACTTTTAAAATTATGGCCAGTACAAATTTACTTCGTTTCAGATCGTTTCCAAAGACATACTAAAATTCTGCGTTTAGATACTTTTTGAAGAAGCTAACTCATTGTTGGTAGCAAACATATACAGATAACAACAACGCCGTACTTTAATATACACACATCAACATAATCTAAGGATATATCTTATTTGCTTAAAAAAAATAATTTAGTGCATCTTTTTACCCATTTTTGTCTTGAAAGTTAAATGTAAAATAAGCTACGAGTGAAATTAACTTAAATTAATATTTAACACAATTTTAATAAAAAATTATTAATTATAAATTAGAAATTCTACAAAATGGAACTAAACAACAATTCAAAATTAATCTTATATTCAATTAAAAAATTTGAAGATTAAGGAATTAATAACGAGTGCAACCTCCCCTGGAGTTTAAAACCGCCCTACATTTTCTTGGCATAGACAGAATAAGATTGTCCAAGTCTTCTTGTGGAAGAAGATTCCACTGTTGTAAAAGAAGTTCTTGCAGTTGCCGTCGATTTTGTATAGCGTCCATATGTGGCAGGCATCTTCTCTGAAGCATATCCCATACATGCTCAATGGGGTTGAGGTCGGAGGATTGAGCTGGTCATGGCAAAACCTCAATTCTTGCTTCATTGAGCTAATCGGTAACAACTCTTGCCACATGTGGTCGTGCATTGTCATGCACAAAGGTTAAATTGCGGCCCAACGCTTCTACAAATGGCTGAACAACAGGTTCAAGAATATTCTGGATATATTGCTCAGCATTTAATAATTGATCTAGAAAAACGAGATCAGTTTTCCTACCCAGCATACTTCCCGCCCATATCATTACAGTACCACCTCGGTAGCTGTGCACTTCTTGGGCATACTGTAGCCTTGCTGTATTACGAGGCTGACGCCAGACTCTTAATCTGCGAGTATCTGGTCTTAATCCGAATCGCGACTCGTCAGAAAAAAGTATAGTCGACCATTGTTCTCGAGTCCAGTTTAAGTGTTCTCGAGCCCAGTTTACTCGATTCCCCCTGGTTAATGGTGGAACCCTAAGGGGGCGTCTGGAGTGAAGATTGACTTCTCTTAAACGACGCCTGATGGTTTGGCTGTGGACTGTTACGTTATGCACTGCCTGGAGACGCGATTTTAACTCAGTAGCAGTTAGTGAACTCTGTCGGCGAGCCTGAAGAGTGATGTACCGGTCCTGAATAGCAGTGGTGGCGCGTCTTCTTCCAAGATGTCGTTCCGTGGGATTACCTGTATCTCTGTAACGTCGCCATAGTCGGCTAATTACGCTCTGTGTTGTACCTAGCCCCTCCGCTACGTTAACTTGTCTTACTCCAACTTCCAGCATTCCAACTGCCCTATTCATTTCGTCAGGATGCAAATGACGACGTCTATTTTGTTCATTCATGTTTGCTTTTAACGCAGTTTATGCTTACACTTATCAATGGGTACTAATTTTTGTGAAACAACGCAGAAATGGTGGGAGAAGTAACACACTAAAGTGAAAATTCAAAACATTTTAAGACTTATCATTAACTGTACTTATTTAATGGATACTTTTGACAGCAACCAAACTAAGCAACAAAAGACAATATTTACGGAAGTAAAATCAAGCAAATAAAATAAACATTGATATCCTTAGATTATGTTGATGTGTGTATGTACTTTCCTGTAACTCATTACACAATGCTAAAACCAAAGTGTATGCATACAGAGAGAATATGCATAGAATTTTAAAGTATTATAAAAAAAATAGTACTCTCACATGTTTAGCACTGCAAAAAGTGCAATTTTCTGAATGGCTTTGAATAGAATCGCACGAAACAAATGATTTAGTACTTTCTGATATGAACAAGGTATGAAGGTAATTTTTAAGTGGTTGGACAACAACAATTCGAAGATTTCTGGACTCTGAATGTATTTTGCTCTGTTCAGGACAGCAGAACATATGTTTTAGACTTTTACCATAGACATACAGCAGCATGGTTGTGCATATTTGATCAAGCATGTTTAAAGCGTTTGATTTTCTGGTAAATCCTTTTTAACAAATGACGCAACAGATTTTGGCAAAATTTCAAGTAGAAGAATAGCGGGAAAAATAGGTTTAACATATTGATTGTTTTGCTATCCATTGCGTCCAAAAAGGTTCTCTTTTCTATACCACATTGTTTGTAATTGTGTATTAATTTTTAATCCGCAATGTATGCAGGATAACGATCATATATGTGCATGCGTAAATGAATCCGCTACAAAACGAATATTGAAAACAGAAGCACATGTGTACCCGCATATTTTGAATAGCAACAAACACGCTATTATAGAATTGCGGGTGATGTTTGCCTGATGTGATGGATGGCTTAATATAATCGTTAATACTGGCTGTCAGAGAAAGCAGCTACGTTAAAGCAGATGTTTACCTGCTTAAATTTCTCGTGTATTTAGAAACCACGTATTCTACACATACACGAAGCACGATGCAAGTTTCTAACTCGATTTTTTTTGTTTCTAATTTTTACAGACGCAGCAAATTTTTAGGATGCATGTCTTTCGGCATAAAGAATATAATCAAAAAGGTGAGTGTAATAAGCAGTCATTAGAGCTTTACAAAGTGTTAAAAAGATAAAGATACTCGTGCCAAAATCAATAATGCAGGCAACCGTAAGGTTTCTCGTTAGAATTGGATTTTCGTATTAGCTAATACTATTGGGTAAAAGTCATAACCTTGAGGGATAATCTCCAATTTTTTTCCACCTCTAATTTCTAGGGAATTAAAGGATACTTCTGTTTACTACCGCAATCCACCGGTAGATGCCAAAATGTACCGATGACCACAGATCAAATTAGCAACGCATCCGGCGAATCCAAAACCTATCTCCAGCAAGCGGACAGCTACGAACGCCAACGCAACGGCCTGCAAGCGATCGAAAATAAATCGGCGACGATGTGTGAGAGTTTGAGCATGGAAGAGGTGGGCACGGTAGTGGCGGAAGACATCGACGACGATCTGAAGAAATCGACGATCACGAATAAGACGGTGTTGAGCGAACAGCAGAAGTTAGCCGACGAGAATCTGTTCTTGCGGTACCTGGAGTTGGATCCAACGGAAGGTCCAGAAGCGATTCCCGCCGCCTTGCAACGGAACAGGACGGGCAATAAGAATGGTCGGACGCCGTTCACGACGACGAAAAAACTAAACCGGCAGCCTAAAACTGGTTTCGGATTCTCGGTTGTCTGGACTCACCCGCCACGCATCGAAAGGGTTGAGAAAGGCTTGCCGGCGGACAGGGCGGGAATTGTGCCCGGTGATTATATTATATTTGTCGATAAGCATAACGTAGTTATGATGCCAGAAATAGAAATATTGAATTTGATAAGGTGAGGTCGTTTTTTTTTTAAATTTCGTTGTTTTAAGATTAATTTATAAATATCTGTTCCGCAGATCGTACGGGAATCAATTAACGCTGGAGATATTTAGAAGGAACACATCTAGAAACGGATCCGTATCGAATGTTAGGCGATTGACGAGCGTAGGTACTGAAAGCTCTACTCCTTTACCCGCACCATCCTTATCCACGCAAAGACGACCTTCTACGGTGTATTCGACAACGAATACAACTTCAGTTGAATACAATCGAAGAAAATTGCAGCTACCGCAAGTTACGTTTAGTTCTGAGGTTGGTAATGGTATTTTAGTATGAATGAACACGAACATGTTTTTGGGATGTACATAAGTTATTAATTTATTTCTTTAGTTTGTATATTTTTTAATTTAATTACTGTTATATGGATTTCTTTTAAAAATAATTTGAAATTATGATTTCTGTACATACATTAGTGATTTTCATCATGGCCAGTATAATTTCATTTTGATCAAAAAAATTACACTCTAATAATGCGTTTTATTATTAATAATTTTAGGTTAAGCTCATTATTTCTTTTTTAAGTTATTTTTTCGTTTATAAGTTGTAAGTGTTTGATGTTTTCATGTTTCTTTTATATTGTTAATATTTTGTATTATTATTTTTTTTAATAATATATTTTGTTTGCGTATTTATTTTATGTTTTCACCCTAATTCCTCTCACGATCACTTTAAATTTTATTTTTATTACAGGAAAATAAAAAATTATTAGTTTAAATTAAATGATACTTTATACCCTATTGTATTACGAATAGAAGAATCGATGCTAATAGGTAGTCAATTGATTATTTCTGTTCAATATAAAAGGATTAGGTAAATAGAATTTCTTTAGTTTGAAGCTTACGTTTAGAAATATCTACCTACTAATAATAATTATTTATTAGTCCTGTGGCAAGATTGAGTGTGTTGGAACTGGGAAGTTATGATAAATTTTACGAAATCTCTCTGTGGCTGCAAGTGTTAATAAATACTTACAATACAATAAAATATGTGAAACTCTTGAATCTCTGCAGGCATTCATTCCTTCATTCACAAATTAGGGCGGACATCTTACTGACCAGGCACTTGATCTAGATGCTCATTATACTAACCCCATCAGATCTCTCACTTCCACTAGAGCATCCTAGTGTCCTCTATGAAGCCCAGTATCTTGTCCAGTGCAAACCTGAAACTTTCGAGGAGTCAAGTCGGTCCTCCGAAATATTCCTGCCTGGATTCCTTCAGTTTCTCGCATGGGCAGATTACATATAGACTCGTTTTCTCCTGCAGCTCGCATCTCCTGCACCACGGTTCGCTTACTCGACCTGTGTGTAATTTCCTTTTTACTGTATCTAAGTCGGTTATCGGAGAACTTAGCATCCCCATTCCCTATTAGTGCTTTAGTATGGAGTTGACCTGCAGTTGACCTCCATTTCTTAACATTCTCTTTGTCTAACCACAACCAGATCTCCCTCATAGAGGAATGCTTAGTTATATCGCACGCGGGTTCTGGTCTTATGAAGTGTCTCTCAGAGCCCTTCCTGGCTAGTTCGTCAGCTATTGTATTCCCCTTAATATCCTCATGTCCTGGCACCCAAACCAAGGAAACCTTGTTATCCTGTGCCAGAATATTAAGGGATCGTTTACATTCTCTAAATAAGTAGTTTCCCTAGTGATAGGGTTCACAATTGCTCTGATAGCAGTTATTATATTTATTTTGCTATTCTTGCAGCCTCCCTTTGGAATAATTAGATCCGGCCGTGAACCTGTCATCAGGTGCACTGAAGCCCTCGGTACTTAGTTTTTGTTCGGTATAGAGATTTCCACCTTTCCAATGAAGATAATTTTAGGTGTTCGTAACAGAAGCTCGTCCAGTATCGTTCCCGTAGTGTCGGTGTGCACTCTAGCCCTAATGCTAGGGTGCCGCAAATTGTTTGTCTTCAGTCTAAGGATCGTTATCATAGCCTCCGATTTGACAAAAAGTTCCAGCGGGGGGAGACCCACAATGGTCTCCATGGAACCGGTTCCTGTACTGTTCATTGACCCACAATTCTATTCTTTTCCACCAAACTACTGTTCCGTATGTTAACTTCGACCTCACTACAACAGTATAAAGCCAATATATCATTCTCGGCATTAACCCCCTGGTTTTACCTACAACTCTTCTGCAGCGACAGGAAACGTTCGTATGCCTGCTACGTTGCACGCATATATTTGTTGATAAACGCACATACATCATTGGGACTTTCTGCGCCTTGTTTTGTCCCATACAGCCACAATTGTCTCAAATAAAACATTTCTTGGACAGATACAACAAGCACTGGCATATTTTGAAAATAGTCAAAAACTATTCCTCCAATATCTTTACAATAAATTACGTTCTTGACACAAACTTCTTACATTTTTTGGGTTTAGAGTAAAACTTACTAGCCTTTCTTCGGTTTGTTCGGAGTAAATTATGCCAATAAATCTGTAGCGACATAACTACTTGCAGCAACTTATAACCTTTTTGAAATATTTTCTGGCCGTTTTACTCTTTTGTTGGCCCCAGAAAAAACATAAAATTAAATTGCAAAGTCAGTGTCCCAAAGTCACCCCGAAAATTGGTAGTCTTTTGCTAAGCAATTATAAATCATCGGTTGGAAGACGTATGAATCTGAGCTAGGCAAAGTTCAAAGCTTTGATGCTTCTACCATAGTCATACCATAGTCAGTAGCAAATACACATAGCGTACAGCTTTCTATGTCAGCCGCCAGATTGCAGCATGTACCATGGACTATCACTAACTAGAAATTAGTCAACCTTTAATATACACATTTTACAATACTTATGATATTATGTGTATTTAAACTAATCTTCATTAAATATCAATAGAGAACTTACATACTAGACAAAGACTGCTCTATATATAAGTATAGCCTAAGTACTTATGTATGTATTTAAAAAATAAATCGTCTAATATTTTCAGTTATATTTACTGTGAGACTGACCTGTAAAATTGGTTGCCTCACTTGCAGGAAAGCAGTACCTTTGCGGACAGATTTAACAAGAGAAAAAAAACTCGATTTCTTATGAAACCTTTCATTATTTAAATTAGAAAAATATAAATCTTTTTTCGTGATTATTCTAAACTGAAATCTCTAATATAAGCCATAACCGAATAATTTTTGCTGTTACTAAAAACTTTATACAGCCTAGTTCTAGCCAATTAACTTATACTAAATTCACGAACCAATAAATTGATTTCGCCGTACTTTTAGGCACATTTCTTAATCAATTTCAGAAACCAACGAATAGTAACGAAGATGCCAAAAAGAAAGCAATGTATCAGCTCATAAATAAAGAACAACAATACGCAACAGGGTTACAATTCGCCGTCACGAGATTCGTTTCATCTCTAGCGGAAAGGAAGGACCTCATTACGGCTAGGGAACACAAATTACTCTTTCAAAATTCCGAAGAAGTAAGCTCCCTATCACAATCATTATTTATTTAGAAATTGCTCACAAATCTATTACAGCTCTTACGAATAAGCGAAGACATCGTCGATTCCCTAATGCCAGAAGATGGCGAACCTCAATTCCATCTGTTAGGTGTGACGTACCAATCGAAATTGAGCGAAATCATGACGGCGTATCGGAAATATTGCTCGGGAATCAAGAAATCGGATTGCATTCTCGCCAATAAGATGAAGAATTCGAACTCGGACTTCGTGAAGTTCCTGCAATGTCCGGCGATACCAAGGCGACGTCCGGATATAACGGCGTTCATTCATAAACCGCTGGAGCATTTCAGAGATGTCCTCAAGTTATTCAGTGTGATATTGAGTAATACTAAATCGAATGCTGAAGATTATCCTGTGATATCCCAAATAGTTCATGATCTACAGGTTGGTATCTTGTTGTTGAATTTCGTAAATCTTTATTCGTATTTGTGTATGATTTTAGATCACTTATAGAGAAATTACTGCCGAAGGTGGTCTAATGGAGCCTTTAGGAGAAGGACGACCATTATTATCAGTTCAAGATCTAGAAAATCGATTAGTTTTTACTAAATGCAAGCCTTTCGTATTAAGTAAACCTGGGAGGCATTGGATATTCGGTGGAGATTTAAGCAGGGTCGAAGGAAGAAACGTACGACAATATTGGGCGTTGTTATTTACCGACATTCTTTTATTCGCCAAAGTATCTAGGGATAGGGTTTTGTTTATTTTCGAAGAGCCATTATCTTTAGCTCACATAACAGACTTAACATTTAACGTTAGGAAAAAAGGTATGCGTTCTAATTCGGCCAAATTAACTGATTTAGACGTCGTATCATTGCAGTGAATGAATTTCGGATAACAGTAGAACCTGGAGGGAAAACTGCTAGTAGTCCCACGATCCATTGCGGACCGGATCTGACGCGAACGCCTAGGAAAAACCCCAATAGACGTTGCATCGTACTGAGGGCACCAACGACGGAATTAAAAGCGGTTTGGCAGAATTTGTTGCAAAGACAGATGTAAGTGAACCAATTCAATTTTGAACACCCTCCGAACGTAGCACAATCACAGAGTTATTATCATTTATTACGACAGAAACATGTATACGATACATATAGTGTATCCATAAAGTAAGCTAGGCGAAATTTTTTGCATGATTGAGTTTAGTTGTTTGCTTTAACTGCGTTTGACAAATGATATTTTCTTTAAACTAATTAAATTTATTAAATGTATTGCAGGTTGTTTAGAAGGTAAGTAATTTCTTTAAGTAGTTCCTTTTTAAACTTGGTTTTATCTGACTAACATGAAGTTCTGCACATAATTGTGGGACATTTATATGGGTTTATTTTGGTTATACGATGATTCTTCTGTTCATAATTGCTGTATAAGCCTTCAATGGGCTCAAAAAATTTCATGACAACATTTCATAATTCTCGTATGAAATTTAGATTCATTAAATCTATTTTTTTGCGTTATTGCATGGCATTATTGCATGGATTTCGAGAATTCTGCTACAAAAATAAGATGGTGATTCAATGAAAGCCAATCTTTTAAAAGCTTTATTACTGCTATCAACTCGGTTTTTTCCATTTTTACAAAATCACACGAGGAGTGGTCTCTGAACAACAGTTTGTGCAACCACGAAGACACAAATTATCACTTTCATAAAAAAAGAGAAATATGACAGTGCTTGAACCGGTAAGGGTTAAAACGGTACCGCATCTAGAAATTTCAATGGCGAAAGCAGCAAACTGCTTGGAGGTTATCTTCGTTCAAACACTCACCTGGAATACACACATTCAAAAAAATAATGGCCATTGGTAGATGTACAAAACTGAGTGAAAAAAAATGGGGAGTTAACTGGAGACCAGATGACGCTAGGGCTTTATACAAGGGTGATTAGGTTCAGTATAACCTACGGGTCGGTGGTATGGTGGTCAAAGACCCAACAGCCCGGAGTTGTAAGGCTCCTAAATGGCTAGCAAAGGCTAGAATGCCTCTACTGCATACACACTGATACAGAAGCAAACACCCATTACACCAGAAGTTGATTAAACAACTAAAAACTAAAGAGGTACCATATCTGCGTACAGAGATTATGGTTCCAAAATACAACAACATTAAACCATAATACCAGGATGAGAGGATTGGAAAGACGGCTTTCGATTGCGTCAAACCCAAACTGCACAGGTATACAGATAGCTTGAAGACTAAGTAGGTTGAAGGAGCTTCATGGTTCTCAGGGTTTTGTAAATCTTGCTGATAATTTCAACAGGTTTATAAAATATGTCAGCACCTTTTTTCATCAGTTTCACAATAGATTTTTAAAATAACTCCTGAATTGTTTTTTATTTGTCAAACGCAGTACAATAGCTTTTGTTCGATGTATATTCCGATTAAAAAGCGATTAGGAAAATTACCAAATAAACTTGAATTTGAAGTCTAGAAAAAAGATTAGATACTGATTAGCGGTTTTAGTTTTTCATAGATATACAAAATAGAATAGGCAACAAAAAACTTTATGGATATTCTGTAGTCTGGTACAGATTCTTAGTTCTTTTTTTTGTTGTTTGTATATGTTTGGCGCACGCAGCTTCCACGTAAATGCGGGCATGGATGGCAGCTCATTTAGCAGTCCGTTAGAATCTCCCGAAGCTCCAATCACATCCTCTGTGGTCACCCTGCAGTCGGCAGAGTCTCTGTCAATACGTCGGCAGGTGCGTCTCAATACAGGTCGCTGCAGCGAGCCAATAAACACATCCTCAACTCAAATCACTACCAGTACCACCACAGCTATCACGACAACCACCACCACTAGTACCCATCACAAATTCGATGACAAAACACACGAAATCACAACCACCAACAGTTACCGTCCACGAGACGAGTTCTTTCTGTACTATCACAATCAATGCACTACCACTACCGCCACCACAACTATGGCTGCCACCAATAATATCAAACTGCTAAACAGTAGTCTATCTTCGCTGAATTTTACGCCTGATACACCATCCGCTAATATAACGCCAACGCATTCCTGTCCGGAAAATTCCTTAGCTTTCACTTCGCACTTTACCTCAGAGAGTAGTTTATTTCAGAGGAATTTCTGTCCTGAGGAACCCGGTTCCCCTTCCCCGATACTGACCCCGACTAGCGACACCTCGTACAGCGATGACGGACGATACTCGGAGGAGATTGACTTTTTACGGTTCGACGGTGACCTGACGAATTTCGAATACGAATTAGACAGTTTGAGTATCGAAGAGTACTTGAAAAATTCTTAACGAACATCACAATCTTGGTAGTTTTTGAATATATATAGACAATCCGAAGAACGACTTAATTAAATTGATAAAATTATGATGAATTTATTCGTGTTATAATAACAGGGTGTGTATAAAGCGAATCGATTAATTTATATTGATCTCAATCTTTTTTTTTTTGATAATCTGTGATATGCAATCAGTATTGCGAGATAAACCATGAAATTTTGTGTAGGATCAGAGTTCTATCCTATCAACGGTTGACTGCCAATAGATCTCTGTAGATAGGTAGATAGATTTTAGCGGTGCTAACACACTCTGTAGTTAATTTTTTTTGTGATTAATTGTGGCCAAAATCGTAGATCTAAACGAACTGCCTGACGCCTGACTCATTTCCCTCTATTGAAATCGCTCACCAATCAATTTTTGTTTATTTAGAGTAATTTATTAACATGATAAAACTTTTCTCATACATAAAATAGTTGCCTGCTAGTCGAGTTAAGTTTCACCTGTACATTTTTAAAAGATGATGTAAAGTATAAACTAATTTATATACTTATATAGATATAATGACAAATTATAAAATCTATTCTATATTTACATAATAAAATTTAGTTTCCATTAATTGTTTTTCTTTTAATTCCCTTTTATACAGGTTTAAATTTTCGAAATGTCAGTTTTTTAAAACTATGTGTATATAAATATTAAATTAAAGCTACTAGATTACTTTCATGCTTCCTATTTTTTTATTCTATGTAGATATTAAATTTAGTTCTTGCTTTGGTATATGCACACATTTTTGAATGCTGTTCTAATTTAGCTTGTTTGAATTTTTTTCCTTCTAAAACACGCTGAGCGAAATTAAATTAAATTAATAGAATAGCAAATATTTCTCCAAATATTGATCAACATTGAATTGATATTCATTACGGGTAAGTACACGCATTTTTATAAATATAGATATGTTGAGTTTCTGCGTAGATATTTTAAAATGACCTCAATAAAACAGATTCCAACATGTGGTAGTGTATATTTCAGTACAGTGTGCTTCAAAAGAATGTTTCGTCATTCCATTTGTGTCCGCCCTTTTCCCTGATGTTTCCTTTTATGCTTCTTGATTTATGTCTCTTACGTCTTTTCCATCTAAATTTCGTTTATTTTTTCCCGTTTTTTCCTCCTTTTTTCTGGATTTTTTGTTGTGTTCTTTTTAACATCTAAACTCCATTGCTCTGGTTTCTTTTTTCCATTATCTTGTGCTAAGCCTTTATTCGTTTTGGTTTTTATTTGTAATTTTAAGTGAATTTTGTTTCCACTTTTTTTTGTTTAATTTGGATTTCAACATTTCCTACGACATAGTCGACATATTAATGCATATTCTTTGACATTTTTGAGCTTTTCCATTATTGACTTTTCGAAATGTTCACATTTTCAAGATCTTTAATGAATTTTTCATATTTCTTCAAAATTGTCCATTTTTTTATTATTTCTTTCCTTTTTCTGTTCTTTGCTTTAATTATTTATTTTGGTTTTTAGGTTTTAGTGTTTCTATTTCCTTTAATGTTTGATCATCCATCCATTTTTTCTGAATATATTTTGTCCAATTCTTTCATTCCCTTATTTGCTATCTTTTTTATTTTGCTTGATAGAGTTTTCTGTTTTATTTTTTTCTTCATTTCTTCCATTATTAATTTATGTATTTGCCGCCTTTTGCCAATTTGCTTGTCTCCTTGTTTCATATAATTTTGCTGTTTTTCATTCTTTTTTGTTTTATTTTTCTTCGCTTTTTATCTTTGTTTCGTTTATCTTCATACCGGCTTTATTTCCTTCTTTTTTGATGACATTTTTTGTTGTTCTTGATTGTGATTGTGACTCTATTAGATTCTATTTTTTTGTTTTTACTTTTTCTGTTTTTCCTATTTTATCTTCAATCCTCTCATCTTCTGTATCTTCTTTCTTAGTTTTACTTATTGTTTGTGTTCTTATATTTTCGTTCCATTATCTTTTTCATTTAGTTTTCTCTTCTTCTTTTGGCGATTGCCTTCTTCGAGTTTGTTTTTATTATTTCCTATCCATTGACTTCCTATCTAAACTTTATTGACTTCTGACTTTGTTTATAACGAGTGTACTGTTAGACATAAAAAAAGCAAAAGCCTAAGACACGAAACATAATATAAGACGTTGCTTCACTTAAGGGTAATACAATTAATTGTAACAAGAAAAAGGAATCCGGTAAGACATAAAATAATATACACTTAAATTGGTTAGTTTAGTTGCTTCAAATATTTTTACGAAGTATTGCCTATTTTTATGTTTGTACAAATTAATATGATGATATTTATCTGCACATAGCTTTAATATTAATTATGTAAACACTGCGCTTCAAATAATTATTAATTATCTTCAAATAAATTACTCAAAAAATGTATATTTAACAAAACATGATTAATTGCTGTGTTATTGAGCTTTCTTTTGGAGCACACAGCAATATAAATACAAAATTTATTAAATTGATTAGCGTCCAGAAAAGAACACCTCCTCTTCTCGGTATTCACCAAAAAAATTCCCGTAACAAAAAGAGTCCTAGCAACACCAAACTTTCGACCGGATTAACTCGAATATTTTTCAGAATCCACAATCCACTATCAATACGGATAGAGCAGACGCACAAAAGCAAATAGATGAACTAATAGAGCATAAGTGTAAGCAATTAGGGAAGACGAGTAGTGGCCAGAAAGGCGGTGCTATACACCTGGAACAATGGATGAAGGGTCAGCTGGGTAGCACCGCCGTTTCCTCGCTAACCGAACTCCAAGCCACACCCGAAGAGGAGAACGTGTACGAGGTATGGTCCGACGAGATGTTACGCAAGAGATCTGAGGAGTTGAAATTGATGGTCAACGAGAAGAACGCGATGTCGGATCAGGAGAATGTGAATAGGTGCGAAAGTAGGATAGAAGAGATTATAATTTCGGATATAGATTGTAGCCCTTCGAGGAGTACGACGTCTGAATCTCAAGCAAGTCGTATTTGATTTATGTAGTTCCATTTCAGTCTAATGTGATGATTGCAGGTGACCGTTAGATCTAGTCCAGTAGTTCCTGAAACCTTAACGGTGTGCAAACAGTGCCACAGGACTTGCCTTACGAATCAAAATGGTGCTTCGATATACGCTAGTAATAATAATTCGGAACGAACTCTTACGCCTAATAATAATCCGGAAAATAATTTCAATAGCGATGTTAGAGTTTCGGCTACTAATTACGTGAATAACGCCAGGAACGAAGACGATTGGAGGCCGTTGGTGTTGATGGGTTTAAACGCGGTAAATCCAGCCACAACTTTAGTTAATATGGATCCATTCTCGGTACCCGTACCTAGGATATCGATACTTCCACCGACTCCAGATTGTATGAGGAAGGTTCATAACAGTGAGGAGAATCTGAATCGGAGTAGTAATTGTAACTGTCAAGAAACGACGACGCATGTGAGTACTTTTGTTTTTTTGCAAGGTTAGATAGAACGATAATTCCAGTTTCAGTTCCAGGACAACGGATTCTCAAACAATAACAACGAAAATTCCCCAGATAGTTCACCGCAAACCGAAGACCAACCATATCATAGTTTGAATAGCTCCAATTTAACTTTAAGGCGTTACGGAACCGTTTCAAGTCTGGAAAGGTTGGGTTCGGATGATTTCCACATGGACGATAGGGAATGCGATGATAAATCCAGCCAAAGCGACGCGGACGATGACGATGATGATGAGGACGAAGATGATGAGGACGACGACGACGACCTGTACGACGACGACGATAATAAGGGTTACTACAACGAAGCCTTCAATCATTCTTCGTTGCGGAGTTGGACGGCGAGAGCTGGTTCGTTCGTCGCGGAAAAGATGGCGATTTTTGAAAGGTTAGGTGAAGATTATAAAGCTGGAAGTCGATTTTTTGAAAGGTAACCCGTGCATAATCTATAAAACAAAAAGCTCCTCCTTGTCTCTACCATCTGATTTCTATTTCACTCGAATTTATTTCCCGATGTTTCCCGATTTAGATATTTAAGAACGACAGATTCTCAGATGAACGGCGAAGAAGCGCAGGAGGAGGAAACCTCCGGCGCAACTTCAGGGGAGGATGTGTGGGGCACTCCGACTAGCGGCGGGGAGATGGATGATCCTTTAAGCTCACCGAATTACGATGGACGAAAATCGGTTAGACTTCAATAGTGAAATGCATGGCTTCGTTTGCACGCATGTCTCAGAACTGTCAACATTTTGTGCTCCTTTAAATAAATAAATAAATAAATGTTTGCTCCTTAGCCTAACGACGACTCAATATCGTCCAACGATGATAATACCGAATTAATGATGGACGAACTCTTGATGACCCCACCAGTTACTAGTTCGAATATTAGAGGTTTATTACCGAGGCGTACGTTAGAGCCTCTCATGGAAGAAGAGTATTCCGATACGTATACTTCATCGTCTTCCACGTCTTCGGAAGGTACCCAAACCGATCCGTCGGGTTCTTCAGAACAGGTAACTATCAATTTTTATTTTACTATATCGCCATTAAATCACTTAACGAACACGTCTATTCTAATCATGCTCACCTAAAATCTCTGGCAATAATAAGAATTATGTTCGATTTACATTGTGGGCAGGGCAACGAAACTGGAAATGCTGCTGACGTATGTTCGACTGCTGCAGAAAATCCGGTCCGCCAGACGACAAATTTCGAAAAGTCAGGTACGCCAACACCAACACGTCAATCGCCACCACTTCCGTCGGTACAGGAGGGACCACCAGACGTATCCCGGGATTCTTGCAACTCGATAGTTGCACATCCGCCTCCCGTACAGTCGCCGAAGATTCACCGTTCGGAAAGCTACAGGCACATAATCGAACAGGCAGACGCATGCCATTTGGCGGAGGGTGCGCAGCCGATTACGTTTTTCACCCGGCTAAAACCGACGATAAAATTCGTAAATATTGAGAAGATTCCTAGATCGAAAGGCGTCAAACTGTAAGTAAATTAAAAACAGAAAAATAAACCTCTAAACCTAAAAAATTTTAGGTTAGAGTTTTTTAATATGAAACGTGAACGGAAGATCCACGAGTCCTTTGGAACCAGTGGGAAACATCTGATTAAGGTGTACACCAAAGAAGAATTCTTTGCTGCAGGTTCGCCAACGTCGTATACGGATAAACCACTATCACCAAGAAGATTAAAGGTGATTATATTTACATTAAAATGTTGTTTATTGGTGAGTTATATCTGGCCAAGAACATCGTAATTTATTATGGCAGAATAGCCAAACACATCCAATCCTATGAAAACAGACAGATCGCTATGGTGCCTGAGAAAAGGCTCTAAAAGAAGGGCTAAATCTAAAGAGAGTGGTCCACTTTGGAGCCCAAATGATTTGGTCTATTCGCCGGGAAACAAAAATGAACTTTTTGCGGATTAATTAGAACGGACATTTGTTTGGAGTCTCGGTTTGGCCCTTTACACGGGGAGGTTGGTCTTACAATAGACAACTTGTCTTTCCAGCGTAGTGAGTTGCTTCATAAATGCCATATGGAGTCTGATAACCTTTCAGTTCCTTTGGAGGAGGCCAATGTCCTGCTGCTTCCGAATCCTCGTAAAAATCTTTGCTACAATTTGGTGTTTCATCTTTAAAATTTTGCGGTAAAGACATTTCAATTGTGATTAATTCTTAAACTTGTTTTCTAGGATAAACAACTGGATCGGAGATTCTGGAAGCAGTTGAACAAACGAAGAGGACAAAAACCGCTACAATTATCGGCCTAGTAGTGATACTCACCGTCAGTAGTACCAAATCAAAAACCGGTTCAGGTTAAAACCAATACTACCCCTATCTACCTTCAGAGAAAAACAAGATAACATCTTTCCTTTTCATACACGTAGCGTAACAATCACATAAATATACAAAAAATTCATACCGCGATTAATTAGGACTGTTTCTGTTACGAATAATGATAGATCTAATATGTATACTTTTTACGTATAAATATATTTTTTCGAATTACCGCTCAATTATGTGATAATGGTGCTTCATCTAGGGTTCTATTATAGTGTCACTTTTACCACAACCTCCTGTACTAAAACAATTGTAAACAAAAATAGATTTACGCAATCTTTGATTTTTAGCAATCGTGGATTATCGTCGATAATATGACGATTGAATTAAGTTTTTTTTTTGGTTCCTAATTGCAAATAGGTAAACTTGATTCGTGTTTTTAAGCTAAATTCGAATCTGCTTTTACTTTTTTGGGTAGCACGTATAGTTTCAGAGGAAAAATGGATTTTGTATCAGTAATCACCCAATATGTGATCGCATATTTTTTGGTACCGTTTTTCCAACGGTAAAAGGCCTTGATGTTCATCTTCAGCGACATATTACATCCCACTTTGGATGAGTACTATCAGTAATGTCATCATTTTCGTCATCCCATTCTTCTAATGCCCTCGGTGGCATAGGAACTGGAAGAGCATCGCAATGGTGAACAGGTCTGATCGCCGATGTTAAATTAGGATACACAACAGATTTTTTATTTTTTACAGAGAAGCGCGCTATCTTTTTGAAGCAGAAGTAACAGTTGGCTAAATGAACGTGATAGGAAACGTTTGACGACAGATTTGAATTGAGAAAGGAAAACTGAATCCTGATTACCTAGTTGTGTTTGAGAACCAATAACTTTCTTGATAAGTGTTATTTGTGACTAGACGAACGCCACTGGCCAACCTCCAACAGTGGCGTTCATCTCATTATATTAGGTAGTTTCGGTGTTATGTACTTTATTCTGATTTAAATTCGAATTCTTTCGTCATATTATCGCCTTACGTTGTTTCTTCGAATTTGAGTAGTTTTCAATTCATAACGTAAAAAAATATTCTGCATTGTATCGTGCACCGTCGTCAGCGCTTTAAAAAAGAATTTTGATGAGGAAAATATTGGCTCTAATACAGTCTTGTATTTTCAATTATATTATACTTATTACTTGTTATAATTACGGAAATAATCTAGTGAGACGAGGATGGTTGTAAACTTTTATGGAGAATGTGTTATTTTCGCCCACTTTTCGTCAATTTTGCTATGTTGTGTCTTAATAGTTAAATTTTATCAAGTAATGAGCATTGTATAAAGTTCAACTATAAATGTAAGCTAAAAGAAAAAAGGAGAAAACTAAGAAATCCGTCACAATCTCTTGTGATAAATACTTAAAATAAAAAAAAATGATAAAAAGCAAAAACATTTTGTATACTGTTGCAAAAGATGAAAAATATTAATAAAAATATGATCTAGATGATTTGTTGTTTTATTTACATAAAAAGTACGGATATACCATTCATTCATCCACCGGTACATATTTTGGATCTTCCTCTTTTAGATCTTTAGATTTCTTCTTACCCCAAAACTTTAAATTAATATTCCATTTTTTCTTTTTCAAATTTTCAAATTTTCTCTTACACATCTGCTTCGCCATCGCGGTATCTAACGTGCTGCTCCTCGAAGTAGACGCCCCATGTGTAGTAGGCTTTTCCACCTTAGAAACCTCGTCAAAAATCTCACCACCAGCCTCTTGCTGTTCACACACAATGATATCGTCTTGTTTCGCAGATAAGTTCAAGTCCACATTATCCAATCGATCATTCTCTACAGGCAGAACTAATTCATCTTTCTCCTTTTCTTGGCCATCATCAGAATTATCTTTATCTTTATCATCAGGTGACACGTCCAATTGATCGGATCTCTTCCTCAAAGATATTTCCTCATCCGGTCTGATATAATCCAATTCGATTACTTGAATCACTTTCTCATTTTTTTCCTCCCAATCCTCCTGGAATTTCCTCGATTCATCTGACAGTAAATATTCCGATAACACTTGTTTGGAATTCATCACTAAATCAGTGACTCTAGTCTTCTTCTCCACGACTTTAATTTTTTCTGAATCGACAAGGCAATCGTCTTCTTGCAGTTCAGGATCTTCAACGTTCGTAGTGGCAAAATCCTCCATGGGTTGATCGCCAACTCCATCCTTTCTCGCTAAAGTTTCGTAATTAACGATATCGTAAGGCGGTGACATCATTTCCGTCAATAATCGTTTCATTTCTACGTCCAAGCGGAGAGGTTCTTCCGCTTTGTTTATGTTACTTTTGGAGATATGTATAGCACTCAATCCATCGATTATACCTTTAATATCGGCGCAATCTTCGCTTATTTCTTCGATGTTACCTTCTAACGCTGCAACTTTCTGATTGGAGTAAGGGCATACACCTCCATCTTCAATAGAAAACGCTATCGTATCACATTCCAGTCCTGCGGAGAAGGTAAAAGCAAGATTAATGAATTAATTTGTCTTCGTGTAAGTAGGGACTTACCAGGTACATTTCTCATTGTAGCTATGTCAAGGGCGTTCTCTAAAATTTCATTGACAATTTCGGTAGCTATACAGTTGGCCAATCCTGATACTTCATCTTTCTCGGCAACTTCGAATTTCATTTCACCGCTGCCATTACCTTAGGAAGGAATAGTATCGTTCACGTTATACGTATGTGATGGGAATATTAAAATCTGCACACGCTTACCTAATTGGTTACCAATATTACAAGCAATATTTAGACCGGGCATATTGACAGAAAAATATTAGGAAAATAAGACGACATTTGATGGAATTATGTGATTGATGTATTTTTGTCCCGATTTTGTGCAAGCTTGTAACTAGATTATTTTTACCTGAAGTAAATTCCGTGAACTGCATCCACATTACTAACACTACTACATTGTGTTCTAACATAAAAAAGTAGAAAACCAATAGCGCAGAAATTTGCTTAATCGTCTTCTTCATCTTCTGCTTCCTCCTCATCTTCTTTATCTTTCTCGGGATCGGGCACTGAAGCTTCAATATTTGAATTGTTTTTTGTTGAATATGGAGTCATTTTCTTCTCATAGCCAGTTCTATCCTTCTGGGCCATAGCTTCGTATTTGGCCAGACGAATACGGGGAAAGATCTCACTGTCCAAAATTGACTTTCATCTCTTTCACCATTTCTTTGACAATTCTCCAAATACAACATTCTCTGGATGTTTCTTCTTAAGAATTATGAAAAAGCCAGAAAGAAAATGTATCTTCAGTGCGTTTACTTAATCTCAACAGTCGAAAAATATAATCCATTTTTAAGAAGAGAAGCCGTTGCATGGGATATACACAACATTTTACGTCTGTTTCAATCGTAAAAAATATGAGAAAACGATGAGAAAACGCTAAATCGGTTCCAAACATATGCGTTGCAAAACTATCTTACCGCAAAGTTTCTATTCACACAAATGATTTAAAAGAATGGTGATGCCGCTAACGCTTGTGTGTGAAACATTACAAAACTTTTGTGCACAATTATTGACTAAGCGGAAATTGTGCAGACGACCCACAGCAAGATATTCTGCATAAGAAGGTATTAGAGGTATTATGAGGTAAACTGTTTATTGAAGTCCTGCAATCCGTTCCTAAAGCACATAATTGTTGTAAATTTGTATCTTCGTCTCTTCCAATAGAAAAAAATTGTGACAACCTTTAATGGGCGTCCGTCGCCCAGATATACTTTTCTTCCTGTTATCTGTCATCTACTTGTGATCTGGTTGTCTAGTAGACATCTTGCCTGTCTCTTTGACAGCTGACTGGTACTATGACGTTTAACTGTCAAAGATACGAGATATCAATCAAGTAGGAATTGTTTAATTAGATTTATTTGCAGTTAATATCGACATATTATATTGTAATCTTTATAAATATATTTCCTTAGATAATGTTTGTGGTTTTGCAACTGCCATGAAAATATTCGTAATTAGTCATTTTATCGCTCACCGATTTTATTAAATTCTACTTCATCAACTGACACAACATAGTTTATTCTTTCGCGCTTAACCAACAAATATAATAGAAAACTACTACAATTATCTCCCTTTAAACGTCAGTTTGAACTGTCAAAAAAAAATTCAACGTCATCTCAGAACAATCCTAATTTTCGAAATGTGAATGCGCATCAAATTTCCAATGATGTTAATAAGTCGAAAAGATTCCGAGTTGAGATTATGAGTAAGAGCAACAAATGCCACTTAGAGTCATCTAGTTCCAGCGAGAAAAGTTTCGGTAACTACCAACGTCACCAGCAGCAGCAGCGTAAAAGCGACAACCCCTTGTCGCACATCTGTAAATACTTAGATGTGAACGACAGTCGGAAATCATCGAAGGATAATGTCGAATTAGCGTTGGAGGTGGAGATCAACGAGAGTCTTAAACATGTGTTAACGAACCCGGATGGACACAGTTCAGATCTGTTGGATGTCACTATTATAAGACCGTCTGATTCCGATACGACTCACGAGACAACGGTAGCACTCAATAAAGATGAAGTTAGGGATTTTATATCTTTAGTCGAGCAGCATAATCGGTATCACAACGAAACTAAAGATGGCAGCGTAGTTGAAGGTAATTACAAGGAGAAACTTCAAAAACATCGTTATGCTAAAATGAACAAAAACGACCATAAGAATAGAGGACCAGAACTTAAGCAACAAGAATCACAAGACAATAATTCGGAGAAAAACGATAAAATTGGTGAAAGCCCCAAACACGTCTACGCTACTCTTAACACTTTTGATAAGCTACGACAATCATTGCCCTGCCAAAACAAAAACCGAGATAGTGAAAAGCCTGGCACACCTTGCATGTGTCAACACTGTGGCGTCGTCGGTGTCCTAGTACAATCCCAAAAAGGACCTGTAGCACCATTCCCACCGTTGGAAAACACTCAAGGAAGCGTATCTCCTCGTTCCAGAGAGTCTAGTGCTGCTAGACGGGATCCAGCGAGACAACGGAAAGTGTCTGATATTAAGAAAAAAAGATCGTTAGATCAACTGCAATTGCTTCGTGAAATTAATTCTAGAATTAAAAGTTTAGAAAGGCGCATCGCGGTACAGGAACAAACCGCGGTGCCTAGGGAATATCTTAAACATATTTTGCATAGAGTTTTAACGCAGTACAACAACGTAAAATTTCCTCTAACGGGGCCGAAATTACGACATAATGCCACGCAATATTCCGCGAAGAACATAGCTGATCAAAGCTGCCAGAGGAATATTCATTCCGCGAATTCCGATAGGAGAAAGAAAGATGATTGCAGGAAGTCTTATCAGGTCCATACAGTTTTGGAAGATTGCCCGAAATGGATTGACAACTCTAAAGCCAAAAAAGTGGAAAACGATAAATCAGCTAATGACAAAGATGTCAAATTCGATTTGGATTACCCTTACTGGTTGTGGGGGAAAGAAGTAGTGAAACCAGGATGCGATTTGAGAGATAAAATACTCCAATTGCTGGACGATAAGTTCTGGGACGGTCAACATCGGAAAGAATTGCCGAAATCGGAGAAACCATCTCCAACAGTGGAAAAACCTAAGGAACAAAGCGCTGGTAACACCACCAACGGAGGTATTAGAGTTGAAAAGGATGAGAAAACAATTTTTTTAAATAACGTCCCTAACGAAACGACTGTTCCAGAAAATCGCTTCAATCATTTGCATCAAGGTACCGGACAGTTAGCTCCAACTCCCGATTCGGTCAAGGATGATGCCTCAGTTTGCAGTAAACCAGTTTGCGAACCGCAATTACCCACTCACGTTAATAAATTCAGCAATTACAGGAATATCACCCCGAAATCGCATTATCCATTCGATCTGAAGAAAACGCTCGATGATTCCACGTTTAAGAAAAATATCGAAGCCCAAAAGGAGAAGAATAAAGAAAAACCTGCGACGCCTCAAATTGAAGAAAAATATTTCAACGCTTACGCAACTCATAGTATAACGACAGAATCTCAAGCATCGATGAATTACCTCTTGCAAAAGATTAAGAATAATGCTAAAGTTTTAGAATCTGGGTTACCGCGTGATAAAGAGCAGCAATTGGAGACTAAGTTTAAGATACCTACGGACTTGGAGACACCACGCTCTGTCATCAAAGAGAATCTTACTAAAGGCGGTTTCCGCTACAGAAAAGAAGTAATTCCCAGTCGGGAGATGGTTGACATCAAATACGTCAGTCCTAAAATTAAGCAGTGGAGTGAGGAATCGAGTACCTCACAAGAAAAAATAATGCGAATGAGAAATAAATCTATAGCCGATAAGCAAGAGAATGTAGCATTGGAGAAGAAGGAATCGTTAATATGTAAGAATGTAAATGCATCTAATCGAAAATAATAATTGTGTTTAATTTTTTTTCAGATAAATTAGATTTCCTAAAAAATCTGGCTCGAAACAAGAGTACAGATCAATCGCGAGTGTTAAACAAGATCTGGAACCAGGCAAAGAGCACCGCAAAATCTAACAAAGACGCCGTCTATATTAAAATCCCGTTTAAGAATGTTAACACCTGCGAAGCTCAAAATAACCTCATTGAAATGCATTTAACTTTAGAAGAATTGGAAACGGTTGTGAAATCTACGAAACCAATTTCCGCACAGTCCTCGCAGCTTCACGTACACGTCCAATCGTACAAATCCACTAGCGAAATCGATTTGGGTCAGAGGAAGCACGAGGAAATGAAATACGCGAATCATGAGTTGCTGAAGAGAAGACAATTATCGGCTAAGGCGAATAAACATAAGCAAAAGAGAATGTTTGTTTAGGGTTTAATTCTTTTTTTAAACGTATTCTTATGTCTTCGGAATTTTTGCGTTTCTAACATCGACTCTGTTTGTATTAGTTTTATAATTGTCGCAATTCAAACAAAATTATACTATTTTGACTTGATTTTTGTGGGTGATTTCATTTTTTGAGGATAACACGTTATATGCGGAGCTCAACAACGCTCAGTTTTAAACCCCAGCCCTGTGGAACATATACTACGATCAAGTATTTAGAATCTCTATGCCACTGTACTCTTTTAGCTAAACCTTTGATGTTGCCTGATTGTCCAAGAAGATATACATAATAGGGGGTTTCATTAAGCGCTTCCTATCTTGAAATTTAAATAAAACAAAGTGCGTATAAGATATCATCGAAATTTTTTATTCGTTGAAAGACCTATTGATGCCATTATGTATGGAATCGAGCAAATGTGCGCCGCGGCAATTTACCATCACTCTGGCACATAAATCAGGCTGAATTTGACCGATGGCTTGGTTATGTTGGTTTGGAGGACCGCTGTGGTGTGTGGATTATTCGCATAGAGCTGCAAGTTAAGAAAACCCCGCAAGAAACAGTCTAACAGGGTCAAATCGCACGATCTTGATGGGTAGTTCACGCCATTTCCACTCTCCCCTCAAATCACTCGTGCAGAATGTCCAATGTGGCATGAGCTGTATGACACATAGCACCGTCCTGTTAAAACCATATATCATTGATGCCCATACCATCCAATTCAGGTCAGGGAAGTTGGCAATCATCGCCCTATAGCGCTTGTCGTTGACGGTGATAGCCTGACCAACGTCGTTATGAAAGAAATATGGACCGATGCTGCCGCCAGCTCACAATCTATATCAAAGAGTGACTTTTTTGGGATGCATTGGATTTCATGTGGATTGGCATCGTACTAAATTCGACAATTTTGCTTGTTGACGTGTGTATTCCTTCAGAAATTGGCCTCATCGGTGAAGATAATTTTTTCATGAAAATTAGGATCAGTTCCAACTGGTCCAGGGTTCAATCAGCAAACACACGTCGTTGTGTATGGTCATTTACCTTCAGATCATGTGTCAGCTGAATATTGTACGGGTGCAGACACATGTTACAACGCAAAATTCGCCAAGTTGTGGTTAGCGAAAAGCCAAATTCTTGTGTGTGACGCAAAATCAACTGCTTCGGATTCTGCTAACAATTTTATCATTTGCGCGTGCTGTGGAATGCAATATCCGTCCATTGTGATTTGTCAAAATAGACTGAATAAATCACGGCCAATTTGACAGCTATAACTTCAACAATAAGGCCAAAGTTCGGAAGTCCCTATTGGAAGATCCTTTACATGTATGAGCCTAATTTCTAGGTACATTGTGCAATAGTATGTACTTCAAAGAGATTTCATTTTATTAGAGAATTGAAGCTACATTGCAGTAGCTGATGGAACTACTACTGTTTTGCTTGGAGATATTTTCTCGAAAACACCATTAGGTTCTGAGACATGCTGCCTGTCAGCAGTAATCATCAATCGAATAAACTTTTCGAGAATTGCAAATTGTATCTTTGACTTTACTATCAACTATAATAAACTAGGGATAATAGACATTAATAAGAAGGTTAAGAATTTAAATAATACAGTTTTGATTTACTGTTCTACACAAACTTTTATATTTTTTTATTAGTTGTGTAATATGAGTCATACGTTTTACGTAAACACAATCATTTGCCAAGGAATTCATTTCATATAAAGTTTGCAAGTTCATCAAACGTTTAAGTTTGCATCGTCTCATTCATTTAAAACTAGACCCGTTTTATTATCTCCTAAAACTTCATTGGAATTAAAATAAAAATATGTAGGTAACTAGATTAAAAATATAATTCGTATTTCAACAAGAACAAAATTATTTTCGAATAAGTAATCTAAGAGGAGTATTTCAAGGAGATCACGTGTCGTCATCATCACCGGCACATCCCATCCTATAATAGCAATTAAGGAGTTCCATTTTTATATTTTGATCTTGACCACTATGCGTTGTTCGTGCCGGCCGTGGATATTTTTGGAAAATTTCCTTAGGCTAGCGCATAACACACATTACATTTGGACTTATTCATAGGCGCTCGCAGGCAAATCGTTTTAACTTACAGCGATGCCAAATTTATCCCCATATCTTACGTTTCGTTTTCCCATTGAAAAGCTCAACGATAGTAGCGCCATCTGCTTATATAAAACCGCCTGTCTCAAATACACTGGGTCCCATTTCTTGTGTTTAAGTCCTAGAAGTCGAAGTTCGTGTAGAATTTAAGACACCGCCCACATAAAATGGTAAGTTAGTTATTAGTTTTTTTTTTAATATTAATTTTATTAATTTTAATTTTAATAAATTAATTTAACCTATTTATTTAAATAAAAGGGGTGAATTTAATATATTTTTTCCCTTTTATATTCCAGGCTGATCTCAGTGCGAAGGATATTGAAAGTAAGTGCAAAATCTCCTCTCGCATAATAATAATCTTGTACCCTCGTCCCGTCAGCTGTTACTTAATGGTGTTACATCTATTACAATAAACTCAACATTTCAGTTGAGGAGCGTTAAATGAAATACTATCACAGTGCTCTATTTTTAAACCAAAAGCTTATATGGTGCGGTGTGTTATTTCTTTGCCTCTGAAAATAATTTCGTATTCTGAAACTATATTTATACCTCGCGCGCTACATGTAAAATGCGGTAGTTCCTTGCCTGCCCTAATTAATACATTGCTTCAAACAAACATATTTGTTATCTCTACAGTTACGACTGCGTTACAATATCTTTTAGTGAATCACCGTGTATCGACTACCGGATTTATTGTGAGAAACTTTAATTTTTAAATTTAGAATTAAATTGAATGATATAATTCGCGTCACAATGTGATTGATTTTTTTTTAAATCTATAAATTCCCATCAAGGATTTATTACGCAGAACTACCAGCAGGTACTGAGGAATTCGTATCTATTTTTGCCAACTCTTGATTATTTTATAAAATAAATATTAGAGATGATTTATATTGCAAATTTTTAAAATTTAATTTAATTCAGGAGCAACATTCGTCTTCGAAATCTACGACTTCGTCGGAGATGGCACCATCGATGCTGTCAATTTGGGCGATTGCTTGCGTGCTCTTAACCAAAACCCAACCTTAGCAATTATTGAAAAATTGGGCGGCACAAAGAAGAAGAGTGAGTCAATATTTTAGTAAAATTAAAATTTTGATCGAAATTGTTTCTCGCTCCAGATGAGAAGAAACTTAAATTGGACGAATTCCTGCCGATCTACAGCCAAGTAAAGAAGGATAAGGACCAGGGTACCTTCGAAGATTTTCTCGAGGCACTCAAATTATACGACAAAGAAGAAAACGGCACGATGATGTCCGCCGAATTGTCAAACATGTTCCTCGCATTAGGTAAGCTCGTACATACATATTATATATGTAGGTGAGATATCTACATATTTGATTTGGCAACGTTGACTAGCATCGTAAAATTCTAGTTTCGACTTACACAATTACGTCATCAGGATTGCATTTCAATTTTTTTCTGTTTAGGTGAAAAATTGACAGATGCCGAAACTGAAGAACTTCTAAAGGACTGCATGGAACCAGAGGATGACGATGGATTCACCCCATACGAACGTAAGTTACACTTTATCAGAATAAAATGTTGAGAGATTTTCGTAGCACATAGTCACAGAAACAACCACATAGTTTTGTACACATTTTATACCACTTTAGCGAACACATGTATTGTCCCTTAGTGTTAGTCTCACTGTTGTGTACCGTTTTTACAGCCTTCCTCAAAAAACTTATGGCGTAAGAAGTATCTACCTAGTTTTAAATAAATTTTGTAAGTACAAATGTATATGTTTTCCTTATCGTTGTGCAAGCGAAAAAAAAAGATACATAGGCCGGCAATAATGGAGATGTGATTAATCGCAGCTAAGCATTTTGAGCATACCAGCTTCTTCAATATCACTGCTTCGCTCTAAAACCGTGTCACAGACTGCATCAGCAATAAAATCAGCAAAGGCAAAGCTTTTATTTTTTTTTAATAATAAAATAATTAATGTATTATTATTTATTACATGTTTTGATAAATTGATCGTTACATGGAGATTAATATGTAATTTTGGGTTTGTTTACAGTTACTTGAAAATCAACAACAACAAATTTGGTTATACACAAGAATGGATTTTTGACAATAAGGCTCTACGACGAACGTGATCTGATTATTGTGGATCGAGGAACATCAACAGTATGGGGACCCACCAAAGTTAATTTATTAAACAGAACAAAATAAAAAAATCCAAATGTAATATGTCCATGTTTATATTGTTTATTATTTAATTAATACTATTTTTTCTGATATTCTTCATTATACAATAAATTAAATAAAACTATTTTGTTTCAAGTTTGAGCGTTTTCATTCTGTTCCAATATATGATATCTATCATTCGGAATGGATGTCGAACAAAATGTCGAAAATTTTTCAAAATTTATGTAGAAAATGAATTAAAAATATTCTTTTTAATTTAAGATAAAACAATGTTATTCACAAAACAACAATAATATTTGATTATTACGGTTTTACAATGATTTGATGAAGTTTGTAGAATTACATATTCTCAGAATATTGAAGCATTTCAGTATATTATTGGGAAAAATCGATAAACATCCTTTTTGGTACTGGATCAACAACTAACAAGTCATTCAAAAGACAAAGACAAACATTTTCATGCAAATTGTTGTGAGATGTTCCGGTGGATTCTCTAAAACGGAATTTTATGCGGTGCTTTCAAAATAATTTGTATGTACAATAAGAATCAATTTAAAACAGTTTTTTCTTGCATGAAGCTTGGCTTATTTTAATTTTTTTTGATATGGTATGCGTTTTCACAAAATATGAGGTAATGGTCCTCTAAAAACTTTTTTTTTCTTTAGAGAAACCATTGCAACTTTAAAAATTCTATATCGCAATGAGATATTCTGCTAATTCATAAATGAATTGGATAATGAGAAATGGCACATATATGTAGATATAGAGAGAAAGACTTGGAACTTTTCGATGATAAACTTATATCCACGAACATTGAAATTCCAGATCGAACTAGGTCTTGCGATGTAAGCATAAAAATTCGATTTATTCCAAAACCAATTTACAATATGGAATAATTAAGAATTTGCATAACAAACAAATATGAAGAGATTAACGATTCACCGCAAATACAGCGTATCTAAAGTTTTGCTAGATTGTGTTTGGATGTACGATTTTTAACAAATTTTGTAGTTTTATATAAATTTAAAAATTGAATTACATATATCTTTCATATTTTGTTCGAGTTCTATTCTGATATTTAATTTTTTTTTGATAGCATGATATAATAAAACAAATACTTACATATATGGGTATAAACTTAAACCAGTAATATGCTTCCAGAGTAAAAATGGATTAGAAATGAGACCTATTAGAAAAAAAGTATGGAATCAACAGCCCAACTAGCTTATGTCTCAAAAATTGGTCGAACGTTTGAAAGGCGTTTGTTAGCAACCAAAATAAAAGAATAAATATAAATGAGAAGAAAAGTGCAACTAAAATCGCAATACTCCACTGAGGTGAAGGTAATAATCATTAATTTTAATTGTTTTTACAGTATCTAGATTTGCATTACAGTTACTTACTGTCTTCAAGCCCTTTGGGAGTTATTGCGTAGAAAGTTACTGTAGACTGTCTTTGAAAGCCCATAGAAACCTTCTGGAGAAGTTGATAGCATCATCAGCAAAATGACAAGAACTGAAAAACTTCAATACAGCATGGATGAAATTTACCATATCTTCATAGCTATTTTTGAATACATTTCAGAATTTACCGAAATACTGTTCATAACACTTAACTTAATAGTTAATCCCACCAAAATACCAAGTTTCTTATTTTTGGAGATGTGGGTTATTCTGTTCTGTTCTTTTCTCTTCTGTTGCGTTATGTTCTGTTCTATTCTGTTCTAATGTGGTGCTCCAAGCAATATTTCAAGATTTTGCTACACTCTCCTCATACAGATGTTTTCAAAGAGTACAACAGCAATAGGCTGCTTGGGTAATGGATCAGTATGTCCACAAACCAGCTAATCCACCGAACTACTAATAGAGTCGTTGGTTGGTGGACTAGCTACCAACCAACTACTCTATTTATTTTAACCTCCACAACTGTTTTTAAATGTATGAAACTCTACTCGTGCTACTCACTCACTATGAATAGTACTGTGCACTTTACAACTGTCGCACAGTTCGAGTTTGATAATAGTCAACCTTTTCTTGAAAGTTTGGTTTAAAATCCTATCTTTTTGAGATAAATTAGTTGAAATTTAATTCTGATAGAAATCATTATATACGTCCAACTATGTAATCATCACAATTTTCTACTAATTTACGCAATAACTTGATATCGAGAATTGTTTAATTAGGTGCAGAAAGTTTTCTCTGCCATTTTCTGGAAATTTATTCCTTTCTTTTTATCTTAACGAAAATATTCATCTCACTCAGGATTGAACTGGGAAATTCAAATTATTCCAGCCATTTATATACAAACAAGTTTTATTACTCCAATATCGTCACATTTCGAAGTTATCACTTCGATATACACACACAAATTATATTTTTACAGATTTATTCCATTCAATTAATCCTAAACAACACCTTCATTTGCATTGCCAGCCAAGATATGGCGAAAATAATTGCAAAATAACAACTGGATGCTACTAAAAAAATACATTTCAATATGAGTAGTCTTAACATAAAAGCTAACATAGCTAGGACAAAATTTGATTAAATTTATCTCCTTCAAGTTACTTAGTAGCTGTTTTTCGAAGTTCTTAGATTACATCAAAACATGCCAGGATCAGTTCTCTCTCGCCATGGACTGAAAAAAAATATTTACCGGACTCGGATACTTTCGAATCTAAATATAAATCATGCTAGTAACAGGCTAATCACATACTGAAGTGCTCTTTCCTAAAACCAATACTGTGTTCTTGAGGCGCATATTGAAACTTACATAAACATATTTAAATATTTAGATTTGTTTAAAACTACTAAAGTTACTATTTATAAAGCAAGCACAATAGGAACCTATTAATTTGTATATCCATCTGCCTTTCGCGATTTATTTCAACTTCAGAAGCCAAGATTCTGATACGCATGCTGCCTCTCTACACGTTACTTCCTCTTACACTTGAATTACTCAGAAGAAGTTGCGGCAAAGACGCGACTCAAGGTGGGGAAAACTGCAATACCCCCTCTCACGCTCTATAATTAATTAAACTAATTTAAACTGTGATATAAAAAGACTGGCCGATCTTGGCTATTACTTTTTTGATCTAAGTACATTTTGGCAGTCTCCGTTGAACGTTAGAGAGAAATAATGGTAAGTGCTTTTTCCCCGGTAAAGCTTTCATATCTTTTCCTGCTTAATTACGAATAGAATATTTAAAATATATCTTTTATTAATTGTTCTAGGCGGCCGAACTAAAACAAATTGAAATTGAAAGTAAGTTTTATAATCTTAATTAAACCAATTAATTTAACACCCCCTTCCTCCTTTATATCCGCAGATTATATTATTATCATAATTAGTAATAATAATAATATGTAGACTAAACACTTTAACGTAGTTTAAATGCATAAAATTATCCCCTTTACACTTTATGTAGCATCTTGGTAATTTAAAGCCATACCACAGTTCTAAAAATAACCGTAACACTTTCAAAGGATGTACGCGTCAACATAAGTAGCGTAATTCGGCGTCTTAATATAGCTAAATCCATGTACAATTCCGATCTTTGCAATTTTTAATTTTAGAAATCGACTTCGCCATAGAAATGTTTACGGATGCACTCACAGGAAAATTGGATGCCATGAATTTGGGCGATGTGCTGAGGGTGTGTGGTCTAAATCCGAGCTTAGAAGATCTAGAGAAGCTAGGAGCTACGAAAAAGCCAGGTAATTATTTATATTTCTAGATGTTACGTATGACATAATCTAAAATTCTGTCTTTACGCTGCCAAAAAATCTATTAAGCCTTTGATTCTATCCATATCAAGCTTCTCTAATATTATTGATATACATACTTAGAGGCCCCTGCAATCTTGAGTTTATCAGATTAAAGTAAAACTTATTAGATGTGTCCTTATGATTAGAACATCCTCAACATAGGTGATTAACATCTCCTATTCTAGCACAAGAACAATTGGGAGAGATTTTTTTAATTTCAATTGTGTACAAATGCCATGAGCTGATACAATGATTTGATCGTAATTTGTTAATGCTACACTCCTGGCTCCTCGTTAGATTGAACTTCTTGTACTATGCGGAGGTGTTTATCTTACCAGAAATACGTTCATATTACTTGGTTTTATATTTCGTGAATTTGTCCCATTCTTCCTACCAAAGCCGATGGACGTCGTCCATACATTCTCTCATTACGTCAGAAATATAACAATTCTATAAGGCTTGTTTGGTCGATTTGAATTTGCACACCAAACTAATTTATTCCATCCGTTTCAAATTAAACTCATAGCCCAATTTGCTTCCTCCAAAATGAAATGACAATTCTGGTGCCTCGTTCAATAGATCCAACTTATGAGTAGATCTCATCGCCCCAATAATTTTATTATTCTTAAGTAAGTTCTGAAATGAAAGTTATATATTTCTTCTAGGAGAGAAGACTTTAACAACAGAAGATGTCCAAAAAATATATATCGAATCCAGAAAGGATATCAAGAATCAAGGATGCTACGAGGATTTCGTTGAATGTCTGAAATTGTACGATAAAGACGAAAACGGTAAAATGATAGCCGCAGAACTGTCTCACTCATTACTCAGTTTAGGTAAGTTTTACCAAAATAATTTCGACAGTTTTCGGCGTTATTGCAAACTTTTTCCAAATTTCTAGGTGAAAAACTCTCAGATGACCAAGTAGACAAGTTATTCGCAGATTGTTTACCGGAGGAAGATGATGACGGCATGATTGAATACGATAGTATGTATTATACTTTGTTACGATATTATTCATTGATTGAACCAATTACGAGTGTAACTTACGCATCATGAATTAGTCACAATATATCAACCAGGTTTCAGCAGTACAATATTCTTTGTATATTAGGCTGCCTATACTTATGAGCTAGGAGTTAAAGGACTGGTTCTGGATCGGTCATATGACTGTGATAATATGATTATATTGACATTTCCACTTAGCATGTGCAAATTTAGTTAAAATTTCACCGACAACACCTTGTATATCCCCATTATTTTAGCCCACATTCACAAATTTGATAATAAATGCATGTACGACTCGAATATTTGACAATATATCCATCATGTTGTATGTTTTTGTTTGTAGATACCCACCCCAAGTTGTGTTTGTATATTTTTCCGCCACCTGTTACTTAGTTCCAATAAATTCTGGTGTATATCGTTTTTTTGTAGTCTATAGATTACACCCACCACGTGTGTAAGTAGCATCTGAGCTGCAAGCTGAACACGCTCTCGCAATAAACGTAATAAAGCTTTAATATTATTATGACGCATTTGAATTAAATTAAATGTATTCTTTGCTTTTTCTTCTGTACTTCTTACAAGCTCTAATTTGTTATTTCTTTAAATAATTATTTTTTTTAATATTTTATAATGCTAGGTCTGGTAAATTTGCTAATAATATACTTCAACGCAACACACTAATTTAAATATCACCCTCCTTTATTAAAATTGTTCTAATTTGATTTTGATTTGCAGTATTCTTGAGGAAGATGTGCGAGAAACCGCTTCCAGCAGCGGAATAAAGATAATATTCTTTAAGAATCTGGAAGGCACAAATGATTCTTTACACAAATTATGTGTTTTATTATTTAAGCTTTGAAACTAAAATAAAGATTTAAGTAAGAACCGTTTTGATGTTTCATTGTGGTTAATTTAAGTTAAATTTCACGTTTTTCAATGGGTTTTAATTATTGACAGACGAGAACGTGCAAGAATCGTTAACCTTATTTCTTTTAACGATGTCAAAAAACTGGCTTTGTTTGTTTTGAGTTTCTATTTCTAATATGAGGATTATTTTTTTTGTACTTTGTATTTAGAACTTCTTTTTGCCACATAAGTACATACATTTAAATGACCAGTTTTAAGATAACACTAGAATCCTTTGGTTTGACAGTACATAGTTATATAAAAATAAAGTTTGACCATCACAATATACTTTTAACAGATGTACAAATCTTTATTCAATAGTAAAAACTGCAATTGCTACAAATAAAGAAGTTTCATGAATGTTAAGTTTTCAATTATATTGAATTGGCCTAGTTAAAATTTATAATATATTTTGGAATAATAAACTACTGATTAATTTGGAAAATTTCCCTCAATAAGTTTTTAGATCTTTAAGAAAAGTTGCAGCTTTTGGATGAAATTCTATTGCACACCATTACATTTGCTTGGCTATACCTTCTATAATTATGAGCACGTTTATATACCTCTTTTGTTCAAAACAATCGTCAGAAATTTACAAACCAAGAAGATAAGTCTCGTCATGTTATATTATGTATTATTCCCCAATCTGATAATTTGAGGTTTGCTTACTTTCTTCATAAATTGCTTCGACTTTAACATGTTCGATTTTTTCTATTGAAACAATTTCACATGTTTCATTGAACGTTATACCAACCTTGATATATTTTCAATAAATTAGTTAGTAATTTGGGTTTAGAAAACTTAAACCACATCATAATAGCAATTTTCCTGAATATCAAGAAACTTCTAAGGCATGAATAAAATAATGAAAGCTAAAATACAGGTCAGCATTAGCTAAATCACTATAAGCAAACTTAGTTTTGTACTGAACAATGTATACAGGATGTCCTGCATAGATTGCATAATAATACACTGACGTATTCTTTGGTCAAAAAGAAACCAAAAAGTACTAACAAACATATAATCGCAAATGCATAATTTCCGAGATAAACACTGTTTAAAAAACGTTTACGACAAAAGCAATAAACAATAAATTAAAAACTAAAATAAACTGTTACAAAAGATGTTCAATGTGGCTACCATTTTCTTCGATGCATGCACAAATTCTTCTCCTAAAAGAGCTTTGTATTCGTTCAAAAATCCCCGGAACTTGCCTGACTTGGTGAAAAGCATAGTTAATATTATTTCTTAAATCATTTAGCTCATGTTTCGCTTAAGTAGTTCCTTACTTGTACCGAGAACTGTGCGGGTGCACCATCATCCATAAAATATGCATTTCGACGAGTTTGTAATGGCATATCATCTAATATTGCTTCCAATTAGCTTCGTAGAATTGAAGGTATGCATCACCTGTTACCCTGTTTGGAAGAAAACGGGGTCCTAGTAATTGATCTCCTATAACTCCGGCCCAAACATGGAGAGAAGAGCGTCTTTGATGACGTGTTTCAATTATTGCATAGGGATTTTCATCGCCCCATATGTGCGCATTGCAGTGATTAAAAATCCCGTTTCGCATAAAAGCCCAACCACAAAAAGCTTCTCTGTTTTCACTGTCTCCTTCGGTTAAAGCTTGCATTTCTTGATAGTGAAAGAGGTGTAAAGAGTGCTCTTTAAGAATTCGCCAAACAGTGCTTTTACTCGTATGTTTCACGGAAGAAATTCGTCTTGTACTGGTTGTTGGATCTTCTTCGACCCTCCCCAAAAATACTTCATCCAATTGCACAGGTATCTCTTTTCCTGGTTTCTTTCAATTTTACGCTTCCAGTCTCTCGAAACCGTTGGAAAACTCTTGCAAACATTTGGTGGTGCAGCACATTTTTGTTGGGATATCGCTCTGCATACAAACGCGATGCTAGCAACGAATTTCCATCAGCGAAACCGTAAACAAAAACCGTGTCTACTAATTCTTCTACAGAGTATGTACTCTGAGCCATGATTACTGGCAAGTTTCCGAAGAAAGTCAAATTAAAATACGTCAAAAAATTGAATTTAATAAACATAGTAGTCAGTACATATCTTGTGGTTCAAAATCAGTGTTTATCTCGGAAACATGCATTTGCGAATATATGTTTACTAGACTTTTTTTATTTCTTTTTGACCAACGAACAGTACAGTGTCTTATTATGCAATCTATGCGGGATACCCTGTAGATGGATATGAAATGTCATTGATTTTTTTCTGATAAGCAGGTCTTCCATTCGTCCGAAAATTAGCTTCGAATTAGAATATTTAATTTATGTACACGTTAGCTAGCAGCCCTGATTTGTACTTCATGATATATGCTTTTGATGTAATTGTAAATTAAATCTGTGAGAACATTTTTCCTCCTAAAGGCATGGAAGGACTGTATAATGTCTTTGATTGATTGTTTGCTATCAAAGTAGGTCAGTCTCTTAACATCACTAAAGCTGCGTTATTCTGGGCATATTGTACTGTTCCTGCCTTTATTAGGCATAGCAACCTATACTGTGCTAGTGACCTCTTAGACAGTCATGTCCTCTTAATCGACACTTACTGCCTTAAGTTCAATCCTGTTTAATGCAAGTAAGCCAGCAGTTAGTCGTTGTGACAGTCATGCCATCATCCGTTTGCTGTGCCCTTGGCCAGGTACATGTTTCTAATTTAATTGGTTGTCTTACGATTCACTCAATAATTACACCACGTATTGCACTTTTGCAATGCCTAGACCTGGCTCCGGTCCAGAAATTCTCATCTGGTAATCTTCCTTCGCTGGCTGGTCCGCAATTTCGTTGCCCGTTATACCCCTGTGTCTCGCCACCCACATCTAATTGCCGCCTTGCATCTGAGCAGAAGGGTTAGGTTTTGAAGATACTCCCATACTAGTTTGGAAACTGCTTTACATAGTTGGTAACTCTGGTTTTCCTCATATAGACCAATAGGCCGGAATTAGTACCTTCTTTTGATCTATCTGTGTAGAAGTTTTGGGTTCTCGGTTTTCACCATTCCTCCACCGATCCCAATCCAAGATAACTTTGTAGGGTTTGTCATAGAAGATTTTTGTGACTGCTATGCCACTGTCCATGTTAAATATTGTGTCTGGCTACTGCTTCTATAATGGCATGTCTCCACCCATAGTGGGTTCCCAAGATATTAGTATTTTTTAATCTGTACGCTCCCATTGTTGCTCTTTCCCTAATAGAAATATAAAGTGGAACATGGTCTCCATAACAGTTGCTGGGGGGCTCTTATTAGCTCCAGCTACACACATGCATGCTAGCCATTAATCTTTTTTATTATAAACTCAGATTATAAACAAGGCCTGTTAAGCAAAAAAAAATTATTATATTGGTCTCACTCAATTAACGTTTATGATCCGTAGATAATTGCTAACCAACCTACGTCTGCTATACTCTTTGCAAAAATTATGTCATCGCAAAAGCATTTCTATCTCTGATTGATGTGAGAACGGTCGATAAATTTTTTAATTCTCCCTCGCAAAATCGAAAGAAACAATAAGTTTTCATTAGACACTAAACAGTACGTTTACCCTTACACCCAAACTGTATACAAGGAAGCTTCGGCGAAAATCGATAAGAAGGAAACAGCGCCTTTAACACGTCTGAAACGGTATATACCCACACTTTCTCCCGCTACTCTTTCAGACCTTGACATACACGCAAGACTAAATTATTAACAATATCGGATGAGTCAAAGAAAAGGTCGATTTCTGACGAACACAGGCCAATAAATAACGAAGTTTATAATGTCGTAAAAACTGTAATGGAGTAATTCAATTTCGATTGAGTCAAATTGCCAATCGAAATAATTCTTTCTAATGATTTATATTTTTGATTTTCGCAATGTGAATGATATCACACCCTTAAAATTGATATGGGAGTGTGTTAATTGTTCGTTGCAACGAAATAATATTAAGAAAATTTTTTGGTTACCTCGAAATCGTTTTCATAATATTCAGCAAAACAAAATTTCTACCAAATTGGAACTAAACCAAATTAACATAATTTTGTTACTAGTAAGATTAAGCTCACGATATCTAGGACATTAATCCTGCACGAATTTCTTTCTTAATTATAATTATTGATCACTCCTGCGACAAACAAATCAAACAATCATAATTAAATCCTGCGTTTGAGTTTCCTGATTAGATCCGCGTACGCAAGCGCACATCTAAACGTAATCGTTTTTCGAGATTATATCGAGCGATCCTCGCAGAACAACAGAAAGAGGCTGCGACAAATAGCATCTATCCCGCGCAAAAACAACGCACACAGGCCAAACAGAATATACATACATTCGCGGACATTTCGACCGGGAAAAGCCCGTTTGTCGGTGGTTTAAGCACAGCTTTCGATAATCCGTCTCATTTACCTGAACACAAATTATATAATTATAAAAAAAACGCGCACAAAATTATACGATTTTAATAAATAAATAAATAATATTAAAAGTGTATGTAAGTGTATTGTGGTTAATAATATAAACTTGACGTACAGGAATTATTTTTTATTTCTCACTTTGGTTGAATAAAAGGTGAGAAAGATGACCGAATTGCGCACAAATGGAACCATTCCACCTGCGAAACAAGCCAGGGAAACTGGCGGACCTAATCCAGGTTTGTATCCGTTGAAATTATTATTTAAAGTAGATTTTACGATAGGTTACGAGTTTTATTTACATCAAACAGGTGACTTTATATTTATGTTCTGTATATATACGTATATCATTTGTGTATATAGAATGAATGAATAAGTGCTTAGAGCTTCATTTGCGAAATCAGAGTGAGATCATTTTATTTATTAAAGTAGCGCAAATAAAATTTTCAATTTTCGGCGTTTGTAATTTGTTAATTAACTGCATGTAATAGTATAAAAATATATATACCTACATATATTGTTTGTTTATGGTTAATGATTAGATAAAGACTTAAGTGTTTGTATTATGGTATTAAGTGTACAAATGGTATGAAACAAGGAGATAATAGTGAGAATTTCCCTAAAAATGATAAAATATGTTTTTGTTAATCAATTAAATTCTTAAATCAATAAATTAAATCAAGTTTAAAATTCGTTTGAATCACGCAACTTTAGATATTCTGCACTGAGTCTTCCTAATTTTTGCTTTGACAGTTTAAGACCCGTCAAGATAAACTGTCATGAATATTATATGAAGGTCCAGGATTAAGATTGTATCCCGGCTTCAGCTCCTTAAGAAGAAACTAGAGGGAATCCACCTAAAATATCAATTGTAAGGGTTTTTCAAAAAATGTCATTATCAGGCCGAACATACTATGACGTTTTAAGGATTGTTTCCGTAAGAAATGAAAACAATTTATGAAGACATGTTGGAAAAAATAGTTTTGTTGGAATAATTATTTGATGGAACAACTACCAATTTTTGCGCAAATAATCGTAATAATTACACATCTGGCAGTAGTCAAATTACCGTTTGGAACCTTCAAAAGATATGGGAAATCATGAATCTTTGGTGATGTTCTAAGAATAGTATTCTGATAAGATCTCCAGTTGTAGGTAACTACAAATGTTATATATCTTCCTTTTTCTGATAAGTGTTTGAATTCTATTGGGAACGATAATCTTTTCACCAATATTGCCAAGCATTATGATATCCATTCGTATTTTCACTGAATACGTAATATTGCAACGAATACTGCAACAGACATGCATATTCTATAAATGTTCTTTAAGTTATAACATAAGATATAGAAGGCATCACATTTGACATCAAACTATCTCATAGCAGATCAATAAATTAGAACCTAATCTCCAAGAAATAAATCAGAAGAAGGAATTATCATGAGAAAATGAACAATGAATTATTCAAACTGTGGACCATCACAAAACTGCTGAGGTACCTGATTCATAGGAACCATCACTTCTGGTCTTCTATAGTGCTCCTTACCATAGCGTTGTTCTAAATGAATCTCCTAATAGCTCATTAGAGAAGTCTGAAGTTATTGAATGGTTAGAGGATAATCAAATACATTATGCTATACAAATGACACAAAGATGACCTACTGCAATTATTAATGTTAAAATTAAAACACTAGGAACTTCAAGGTACTATCCGCACTAACGTTTTTCTAACATTTTACCTTTAAGAAACGTTTCTAGATACAATAGTATCTACACTGCTGACTTTTATTATTTCTTTTCGTATCGTTTTCCTGTCTGCAACTTAAATTTATAGTAACGATTTTCCTTGGAAGAACTGAGTATTAAAACGGCGATATTTAACGGTCTTTAACCGGCTCACGAATACAATTTGATATTGGCACAATGCAGTGGCGGTCGGTACTATGCATTTCCTAAAAATCAATTTAGAAACCAACAAAGAAAAACGAAAAAAAAGCTCAATTGATAAATTGCATTTTATAGCTAAAAGAGCGTTGACCACATATTTAGATTTCTCAGACTTTTGTAGATACATAATATAATTTTCTCTTTGTGTAAGTGCTCCTCTTGAACTAGCCGCTCATGGCTTATTAAACTAATTTATAAAATCCATTACCGTATGCGGATGAACAAATTGTACTGACTGGTACATACCGTGCTATTAAAGCTGATGATTTTGGACTACATGATGGGAAAGTATTAAATATTGACTGGTTTTCAATATCGCAACCGTGCTATTTTTCAACCAGCCCCCGTGAAATGCGGTTTGTTTCTTCAGAAGAGATTCTTTCGTATTAATTAATAAGTAAACAAGTTTGATTACGTCATATAACAAAATTTTCTGGTACGTTTGGATTATGATGTAAGTTTTTACTTGTGTTGTAACCAGTTTTGCATAATAATATATGTGTTAGTAAGGTTTTAAAAATAGAACGGTATCGTAATTATGGAAAGGTAAGATTGTAACAGTGTTATTTGTCTTTTTAAAGCGGTAATGATGCGTTTTAGGAAACTGGCTAGGCTAGTTTAGTATTACCTACCATTTAGGATGTGTGTACAATTCTTCACGATTGTAAAATTATATATGCATAGATTATTTATATCTTATGTCTATACATAATACAGGTGGTAAATTTTAATAAACAAAATATGTTAAATGTTTTTAATTCAGTCAGGTTGTTACGCAATGAATACAATTTTAAGTTGTTTAACATTTCTAAATAATTAGTCTCCTCCAGGAACTGTTTGATTAAACTCCCAAAAATATAATATATTGGGCATTTCCGTTATAGAAAATGTATTTCATAGACGGCCAAGCAATTCTGAAATGAGGAATGATTCCGAATGTCTAAATATATGATGGCAATTAATATTTTTGCAGAAGTCATGGTCTTACGACTCTGGAAATAGTACCACGCCCCCTGTAGAAGTATTAGATCACAATTTGTAAAATTTCTGTTGAATTGGTTTTAGCAAAGTAGTAATAGATACTACGCAAATATTGATGTTCGTAGAAAGAAACCTGAAATGCTTTCAGACAGACAAAAAGTTTGCAAAAATTTCTCAGATAGGTCAAATAATTTTATTACTGAAATTTTAGAAAACCGAACAAAAAAGGCAACAAATCACATGATCTACTTACATTAGATACATTTTCACTTTGGTTGAAATTTTTAAATTTGTACAACGTTTCTTCATAAACGCTTTCTCAATTTACATAAGATTAGTGGTGGCCAATCAATTATTAATGTCAAGTTTTCCAAATTTTACCATTTTTATAGAATATTAGAAACAAACTGAGGAAAGAAAAAATAACAAAAAAAAACAGATAGTAAGAATTTTACACAAATAATATATAAGATATCATAAAGACTTTAGATTACCAAGCAAATTAAGGGGCCAAAATCTATTTTAGTTATTAGCGACGTTTTGGTAACTGTATACCACAACCATTATCCACAGAGAAAACACTTGAAACTATAACAAAAAACGACATTAAAAGAACTGATGTAAAGCACCATGCTTGGGATTCAAAGTCGCATTGGAACTGATCTAAATCTTCATCCAGCTAAGCCGTACAACCTCATGGCCAAGTTTTTGTAGGAAATACACTGAACCCATTCAGCATTTCTTGATGACTTCAACGTTTTCTGCATTATCATCTTATTGTCTTTTTTTACTATTGCCTTTAGCATGCTAGCTTGTAGTTCACCCTTATATGGCAAATCTGTCCAAATTGCAGTTTTGCTGCGACAACTTCTTGTACTATTGGCGTTTCTGTTGCTCCTAGGGACTGGCATTATGTTTTTAGAAAAAAGAACAAAATGCATAGCTTTTATGAATGATCTTGATTGTTTTAAAGGCATTCCAACTTTCTTACATATAGATGTAGTTTGCCTGGATGTTGTTTTTCGGGGTGATCGTGAAAAATGGCGTATGGTGATACAGATAAGTTTATTTAGTGCTGGTTTTGCCCTCCACTCCCTTAAATACCAGAGAAATAAGAAGGGTTAGTGAAGAAAGTAAGTTTTAGCTTAAGACAACTTGTAATTTCAAAAACTGCCATTAGGATTGCAAATGCTACAAAAATTGTAAAACTGGATATGGACTAAAGCTAACTTATTAATTTCTTAGTGCACAAAATTGATAAATGTGCAGATTTTTTCATTCACGATAGAACTTAATATCAAATTAACCAAGTAGAAGATATAACGGTTATATATATATTTTTACCAGCCCTTTGTCCTAACTAGAAGTGGTAATGCTGCTGAGTGGTATCGCTCCTTTAAAACTGTCATGTATATATTAATGATAATATTAGTTACGCCAACTTGATTTAATAGTTCTCATTAATTACGTTCAACTAAATACGAAGAAGATCGAACATTAATTTCTCCTGATACAATCTCTTAATGTGATTAATTCATACTTTTATCAATTAGGTTGTGACATTTCCTTAATAGGTCGTTTTCAATTTTACGTCCTACTTAACAAACTACTTAATCACATTATATAATCATGGTTTGATCAATTATATTATGCAAATATTGCACAAAGATATAAATTACTTTCTGTTGGATATTTTCTTTGCTGTTCCTGGGTATTGACATTTCAGTGTAAGTTATTATTAAATATAACACAATTTACATTTAATTTTTTAAATGCTTCGTTAAATAGAACGTGTAATAGTTGAAACATTGGATCAAATATAGAAACAAGAGCATGTAATACGTTGTGCTAACCTTGTTCATTAACTTCGAGCTGTGAGTCCTCTAATAAATATTTATTTACTAGTCGTGTACATATAGACGATGTAACATTAATATTTAAATGGCTCTAACAAGGTTGCCCTACAGTTACGTACTGCTGGATACTATACAGCTGCATTCAAATATTATAAACTTCCCTAGCGTCAATATTATGCTTAAAATAATTATTATTGCATAAAAGATAATATTTATTAATTTACTTTCAATTTCGTTAAAGAGATAGCCTTATCTTCGGATTTATTTTTAGAATTCTATTCGCATTACCTCACCTACAAACGATAAAATAGATTTCATTAATCACACACATACATAAAACACCGACCATAAAAGCTACAACGTGAAAAACTAATTAGCCCGTCACATAGAAGTCAGTAATAGAATAGATTTTTAAGGTCCAAGGTCGGAGTTGGGATGCTGCACCTTAGAAAAAAATAGTTTATAGTTATTAAACGATCCGAGAAGATATTAAATCGCATTAAACCACGCCCGCAACTATTCAGACAACCAATTTAAGTTTGTATATTTGAGATGATTACAACAGCATTCATATATCTATGTATGTATATATGCTTGTGTATGCTACATGACCCAGATTAAGATGATATGCAGTTTCTCTACCGAATTAAGAATAAAAGGTGATAGATATGATAGATCTATATATAAGAGAACGTCTGCACATAATTGATTGTTGGATATTTTCTTTGAAGATTAATATTCGGAAAACAAGTTATTTAGGTAACATGCTATAGAAAGCATCAAATTGGTTTGGTAAACGTTACATAATCAAGAGAAAAATATAGATACTGAGTTAATTATTCGCAGCCATTTAGGAAATATGTGTGAAAAGGTTGTAACATGAAAAAAATTCTATTTTAATGTAGAATTTTTTTGTGTATTATAAAAATAAAATAAAAGTTGCAGAGTAATGTTGACCATGTAGTCCGAAAATATTCGGTACTGACTCAACGACAACGTACACTATTTTGAAACCGGGTGGTTATTTTTATTTTCCGCGTTCTGTACGAATGTAAATAAATTAGGAAAGTTTTGGCAAACGAAAGTCGTTGTCGGTTGAATTATACGTGCGGAAGTAACCTTTCAAGTTCAGCGCTCTTAATCCTTAGGTAGACGACATTTAGATGGAGTAATCAATAAGGTTTACAAGCCTGTAGCGGTCTAGCGCGTGTTAGGTCGTGGTAAAAGTCTTGTATTACTCATATTGTATAGATGTCGCTAATGGTATCTCGTAAAGCATGCTCTGTTTATTATTTACAGGCTGTTATATACATACATATGTATGTAAGTAGAGATTGGACAGTTTCCATATAACAACGTATTGAAAGTGTCCAATCTTTACTTTCCATCAGTGTACCTATATCTATGGGACTGGAAGAAAAAGCTTGTTGCAATTCTCAGTTTAAAATGTTCAAAAATCTTCTTGAAAGAATCAATCAACATACAAGCTGCTTTTATTTTTGTATTCGGCATTCATCTAAATTTTGGTATTGTACATTTAAGAGAATATTGTACATTTATGATAGTCAAAATGGCTGATTGAGTTGGCAGCCCTTTTGGATCAAATTTTAAGTTTTGTAATTGGTAATATTCATTTCAGAACTGTCAGCTAATATCATTTGTATTAAAATCGAATAATTCAGTAGCGTGGTATATATTTCTTTCGTGTAATTATTTGATTATTTTACTAACTGCTTCTTTTATTGTGTAGTGAGGCATTTGACAGCCATGTTGATAGTATCATGTCACGATTAGTAATAGCTGTCAAAGCAATTGTCATCCTCGATATTACAACATACGTAAACGAAGAAATTACATAAGACACGCTATTGCATATCTCATTAAATTATTCGTGAAATGCCAACATTATAACAAAAATCAGGTTAAGCAACTCAATCAATCATTTTGACTCTCACTGTATAAGATTTTATTACAAAAGAAATAAACTATTTTTGCCAACACCTTAAGAATTTATGTTTAGAACAGGATAGTGGTAAATATTAAAATTATTCACCCTAGACTAATCTGTTGTTGTCAGTATTGTTAAATTCCCAATACATTATCTGTTTTGCTTAGATTTTATGACTTCATTATCTTGTTAGGTACAATATTTTACACAACAACAAAATTATAATTTAATGTGATCAGTTATATGCTTGTAATAATATATTGAATATATATATATTCCAACGTAACCTATAACGTCAAAATGACAGTAGCGAATGAAGCAATTCCTCAGCGTTTCCAACATAAATTTTCATAATTTGAAGCCCGTAGGATCAGCTGACAGCTAAGAATATTCCGCAAGAAGGTGATAAGTAGTGCATATATAAAAGTACAAATCAAATAAGTGTATCTTAGACTATTTTTTTTTGCTAACCAACTCAATCAATCATTTTGACTCTCACTGTATAATGGTTTTAAATTTGTCATATGCATTGGCAATCATTGCTGGCATATTGACAGTTAATGGTAACTGTCAATATGATTTTGATCCACACATGGGTGTGGATCAAAACCTACTATCAATATCCTACAAATCTTAGAAACTGATTTCCGATGTAAAAATTAATCAACATTGCTCAGCTCTAAACATTTGATTGGGCAGCGAAGGCTACTTAAGTGACAAATTTGAATCCATTAAGTCGAATTTAAAACCGATTCTCTAAATGAGAGACACTACAAAGCTCCAACGCAAATGAAAGCCTAAAATATGGATCACAATTTACAGGAATTTAGCCATGTTAATGAGCCATGAGAACTGAAGAAGTATATTAGGCATTTCTGTTGCGAAAACTGTGTCTTAGACGACCAAGTTATTGTCAAATATGGAACGATTCAGATTTTCAAAATATAACACCCTAGAAGAAATATTTTAATTAGGTATTTTTCAAAAAGTTTGAAACATGCATGCGCGATTATTTAAAAATAAAACTTTTTAATTAGACGAGAAAAATGAGAGATTCTGTTGAGTGCTCCAAAATATTTTATTTTAAAACGAACATTTTAGATTCTTTCCGTGGAAATGGAAAATGATTCTATTTCATTGACCACAATTGCAAAACATCTTCACAAAAATTTTTCCGTTCATAAATAATTTCCAACGTTCGAAATTATAAACTATTCTAGCATGAGAAAGTGTTGACTGGCATTATTTACGTCCGTAATTAAATATCCTAAAAGCGTATTTGAGCATGAAATCCGCGACATTGTTTTAATAGTAACGCGACACGAAAAGCAGCTTCCACCGCTAAATTATTAATTATATACTACTCGGATATCTAAACTTAAAATACAAGCACGGATAATGGATATTTAGCGTAATTAGAGGTAACAGGAGAACATGCTCTTTTCACAACGCAAACTAACCGAACGCGATGCACAACGTTGAAATTATGCATAATATTCAGTTCTCGACATTAATGGAGTAATTTCTTGAATTAATTATTTTGTATAAATACAGGCGCACATCGGTATTAACTTCGCGTTGACGAGATTTTATTCCGGTAAACACCCAGTTAGGTTCGTCTGTGTAGGTACAATTTAATTAAAGCTGAGGTGTGTTCTAAGTAATTTGACGAGCAAATCACGCTACTCATGTACTACTTTGCTTTATTAAATATGAAATATTAAAATTTGGTTTAAGTTCATTTAGTACGTGTCGAATCGATTATTATACTGTAACTGTAGAATGTCTACCTTACATATGTAAGTACATATACATACATACGACCTTGGTATTTTATTACAATTACCTCATCCAGATTGACGGCATCTTAATCAACTCGTTACACAATTATACTTGTCAGCAATCTTAAAACTACTTGCTCGTTTCAATCGTATTTTCGGTGTCATCTATTTTAGTTCCGACGATGATTGCAGCTAATTTTATAATTACTTCTTTTGTCATCTGTGTCAAACTGCATTACGTAGTTTTGGGCGTGGATAAGACAGAAATTTAAATCTTAAATATTTTGGGAATATTACTTAAAGCTAAAGGAGCAAAATGGCGTGCAACTGGATTTACGGCGACATATTTTAAAAAAATATCGCGTGCTCTGGTTTAGTTGTGGTGTGCTCCTGTGTTTGGCTTGCAAACATTTTAAGTATTGATGTCACAGTTGTATGTATGTATATATACAGAAGTTTATACGTATGTACATAAGGGATGTTGGCAAGTTCTGACATTGAGGAAAAGTGTATAATAAATAACGAAACTTTATTGCAGTGAGCAAGGTCCTGGATTGCGTAGTATATTAAAGATAAAATAAGGATTTATATATATTTATGTATGTAAAACTTGTAGAGTTTGTGGCTCATTACACGAAAGAATCTGCGTCGTAAATAATAATAAAGTTCAACATAGAAGAAGCTCCATTAACTGTATTGTATTACATTCCCAGTTGATGTATCAATCAATGTATCAATATAATACATATGATCATTTATTTCTACATTTTTCTTTTTAAACTTAAGTTGGTACTACATATATGGTAGGTTAAGGTACTTACTTATTTTGCAGCGTTTGTGTGATAGAGGTTACATACAAACGTATCAATTGAAAAATAAAAAATTTAAATAAAAACAGCTACCATAAATGTTTACGTACATTTCGTATGGATTCAGAAGTTTTCCAATTGTATAAGCACAATTCCAAAATACCTACTCTCTTTATCCACATCTAATACATAAGATGTGGATAAATGAAATAATCCACGATTGTTAAATCTGGAGATTGTGGAAAGTCTACTATTCCATTCTCAAAGAATTCATGAAATAATTCCATCATTTCTCTTGTTTTATGGACTGTTGCATTATCTTGATGGCAATATTCCCCGCCGATTTTATCCTCATGGAATTGATTTACAAATGGTAACAATAAATTATTACGATATCCTTCTGCATTTATCATATTATTAGAGAATATTGGACGAATAATTCGTTTACAAGAAACAGCAACCGAAACGCCAATTTTTTGTGAATACAAAAGTATTTCATGAATTTTATGTAAATTTTCCCTAGACCAGTGCTCATTGTTAGTTTATTTATATATCCTGATAAATGAAACCATGCTTCATCGTTATTAATCTCATCTAAGAACTACTAACAGTAATTAAGGTCTGATTACGCGATCAATTGATAAAAGCTCGCCAAGAAAGAAATTTTTGTAGATCTTTTCTAAGGATTCTCTGTCAGGTCCCATTTGACAGTTGTGTTTGTTGTGAAAGCTTACGAATTGATTTCTTAGGTGATTGATCTATTCGTTCCTCAACATCTGCTACATTTTCAACTGTCCGCTTTAGCACTTGGTTTTGGGGGCACAAACCCTGTTTGACGAAATTTAGCCACTGACTCTTGAAACAATTGCCGCAAGCTGTCATATTTTGTTGGAAAATTTGGAAATTCTGCCCGAAATTCTGCAAACAGTGCGACCATGTTCTATTTTCTAATTTTACACCATTCCTGAAGTACGATTTAATCAGGAAGACTTAGTGTCAATTAACAAATACATTAATGACAGATGTGCTTTATTTGTCAGAACATATTTTCAAGAGATAATTTGTTGGTTTGTTAAAAATGTCAAACAATGAGAAAATAGATTTGACATATTCACATCAATGTCTGCAAACATTGCAGCACATTGATGTGTGTGATTGTGTTAACTTGAATGTCGTTAAATAAATAATATAAAATTTACCGACGCCTTTTTCCATGTATGTATACGCAAAATTTTCAAGTTAAAATGTTCCGCTTTGAGACGGCACAGATCGATTCAGTAAAGTAACAAAATACAGAAGGGTGAGATGTGGAGACCCTGCTGTGGATGGCAGACAATTCGAAGCGCGCAAATATTACGTGATAGGTACATATGAAATGCTAAATCATATAAATGTTAGCCTTAAACTGTGTTTGAGACGTCTACGAGAGATCTATTTTTGAGAGTTTGCATGTCGCACACTAAACAGACAAGGAAGATTTCACAGTGGTTCTGTATATGTATGTATATATGTACATATACTAAAGTTAAGGCCGTTTTAGGCCTCGTTATTTATCGGATAGTTTATTTATTGTTATATCCTACCTTGTTTTAAAAGAAAAGTCAAACTTCTAGCAATGTCTGCATATAACCACGAATGCTTTTTACAAACCTTTTGTAATTTTGCTAAAACTACATCAAAGTTTCTCCAACTGTATACTTAGATAAGTATTGCTTGTTTTCTGTTATATACTAGGCTAAAATAATATATTTTTGCAAAACACCATATACATACAGTCGATATGAAGTTTTATATACAAGGTTATCATAAAGTAAGAAATATATTTTAAATTATTATAACTATTTAACAAATATGACAGGTTAACCTCCTAATGATTGTATATGAATTAATGAAATAATTTTACTAGTTTTTAAACTACATAAATTTTCTCCTAAGATAGATTTTTTTGAATAAATTGGAACCTCACCAGGCAATGAAATGCTCTGGAAGGAAATGCACTAAATAATTGTCATGTTTTTGAAAGTGACATTTAATTGATAGAATTTTGGTTAGAAGTTTTGTTAACCCTCTACGGAAGATTGACAGGACCAGTTAGTGCGTACTGGTACACTGGTACGTACTAATATTGGGAGCAAATGAAATTGCACAAGAGCTATTGAGGAATTAAGTTAATAACAAAAAATGAGCAAAATCTAATTGTTCACGGAAAGGGGGACAAAAATTTGAAAGAAAAGGGTCTGTCACTGACTCACCAAGATCAGGAAGACTAGGAATTAGAGTCGTTTCAGTTGCAGAGGTTTTTCATAAAAATCATGAGATAGCCAGAAGGAATCCACTAGCAATCAGCACTGCATCTGCAGTACCAAACGATTGCAAGTGCGTAGTTACGATCTTTCTGTGGGAGTGGTAGCTCAGATGGCAATTGAACTCGAATGGTTAGGTACTCCGTATTTTATGGACAGTTTTAGACATTTTATTTTGAATGGTGAAATTAATACTCAAAACAATTGAATCTGGTCTGCAGAAAATCATTAAGAAATCAGTAAAGAAGGTCTTCATGACAAGAGAATTACCGTTTGGTGCAGTTTGACAGCTGATTTTATCATTGGTCTGCATTTCTACAAAAAAATGCTGAATGGGGAAACCGTATCTGTAACTGCAGACGGTAAACGATACTTGCAAATGTTAAGAGATTATGTTATTGCACAGTTGTAAAACGAGCACCATGAAATTGAAAACATGATTTTCATGCAGGATGGACCACCCCCGCACATTTTCGGACCAGCCAAATAATTGTCAACTAACGTTTTTCAAAATGTGTGTTAAGCAGCCATTTCGCAAATTCATGTCCACTAACGCTATAAGATTTAAGAAACAATATCACGAAGCAAATTTGTGCAATTCAACCAAAAATGTTAAGAAATGCTGTGTACAAATTGGAGGAAATCTTACAACAAAATGGAGGTAATATTCAGCAATTGTCTTAACTGGTTTCGGGCTTACTAAATTCCATTCCCATTTATTTTTTGTGTTCAATTTAAATTGTTAAAAAGTTATAATAATATATAAAATTCTTTAAAACATATTGTATCGCAGTACAGTTTTTATAACGCAATAACTGTATTAAATTCCAGATAAATAATAATTACATGGGTATATAAAGATTGTATACCCTCATACATACATACATGCAAGATAAGATATCTTTAGTATGGAAGGAACATCTGCCTGTATACGCTTGTCATATACTTATATTAAACCTTTAATGATTGTGTCAATTTATTCCGCCGATTAAATTAGATTCATTCCACAATATGTACATCAATAAAAATAATCGTATTAAACCTAACACACTTTTGCGTCGCATTTAACCGGTACAGTTCTAAATGCTCACACCTTAAAGAGCTCGATGAGTCTTCCCTTTTGTTAAATCTATTAAAACCTACACACGTGTTAAAAGCATAGTAGACACCGTACTGTCGGACATGCATACACACATATACACATACATTATACATATAGGTGGTTCCTCCGCCACTGTATTTACCAATAGTAGATAAAATGGGTCGATTTTCTAGTCCGCGGCAGCGCACAAACCCTCGACGTATACTTCAGTTTTAAGCTCACCAGTGTCGACCGGAACAGTGTTTTGTCTCGTAGCAAAAGTGTGTTAGCTACCACCAAAGGTGCCATAGGTATAAGGTAACACACAAACACAGGTGCTTTTTTGGACACAATCTATATTTACACGAATTAAAAGTAGTAGATACACAAGTCTTACAATTATTACGAAGAATTTAGAATTGAAAATTGATAGCAATCTTTATAGTATTCTTTTTTTTAGCTCTTGCAAGTTTTGAATTTTACTTTTATGTTATATTATATTAATCTTATCCAATTTAATTGCGTAATAATAATAAAACGTACTTATATAATTCACGCGTAACATCTTGACTTATAAAAGCTTGAAACGCCTCTTAGATAGTTCACATTCTTGTACATTATCTTAGATCTAAACTATTATTTATTTACATTGCATGAAATGTATTTAGGCGTGTGCTACTTCCACATGCATATATTTGGAAATGCCGCCCATTTTCTTTTTTATTTTGTCCTAAATTGGTTGAAGGCGATATATTGAACTGTTTATTCGATGAAACTTCTATTTTATTTTAAAACTCGCGATTCTTCCATTGGATTTGATGCAATTTTTGATTATACCCCCTGATATTATTGTACTTACGATACGTGGTTGGAGTGGGTTGGAAAAGTGTGACTCATTAGAAATTTCCAGGTTTTATTTCAGGAATTCCGCGTGTGTTTAGAGCTTATGGATTATATATGATCATTTATGAAACTAAATGGTAACGAACTTTAAGCTCTGAATATAGTTTTTTTTAATTCATGAAAGAAGAAGCTATGCTTTAAATCATTTGGTAGCGATCTTCTTGGTTGTCAATAAATGGGAAAATGTACTACTATGTACTTGTCGTTATTTTTATAGACGTTTGTCGTGGGTGATGTGATTAAGAAACATGCCCCCCCAAAAAAAGTCAAAATCAACAAAATAGAGTTTGCAGACGAAACATTAAAATCTGTGGCACGTCTTTGGATAAAGTGACACAATTAGCTAAATTGGTTATAAATTTCTGTGCTGACAATATCAACGTCCAATTATTTTCAAGATTCTGCCGTTGCTTCAGTCTGCATGTACCAACGAAAACATAAAGTACAAAGTAATAAAAATCAGTAAAATGTTGGGGTTTACTCATTAATAGCAGTGCACTCATGATTTCACTCATTTATGGCTTAAGTGTGAGCTATAATTGAAGGCCAAATATACATACATAAATTTTGTTTTGTATTTACTGCTCCCAAGCTTATATAAAGCTTAAGCTAAGTTTAGGTTATGGTTGGCTTATACCAGATCTTGATTAGATCATGGAGTAGGCCCTTAAATCCTCAAACATATAAGAAAGGCGGTTTATAATTATATTTCTGTCGTCAGTTTTCATCGAATCGTAATTAAAATTGATCTAATAATTTAATAAAAACTTCAATAAAATAATTGGCAAACAGCAAAAGATTAAAATATAAATAATTAATTTTAAAATATGCCAGAATTTGCTTGTTGTTATAGCTTCCCATCCAGTCTAAGCGCTTTAATAAACTGTTGAACTTTTCAACTTCACCTTAGCTTTGCCGAAATGACTGGCACGAATTACTGCGGTAGCAGTCCTTATTGTATTTCAAACATATCCTTGTTATGTGTTCCCCAACATGGCAGTGTCCTGAAAGAAAGCCCACAAAAACATGTACATATTTTGTTCCCTGGAAACTGGTGCTAATCGCTTGGAGCCATATCTGAAGAATAGGGCGAATGAGGCTCTAATTTATATCGCAATTCATGATTTTTGACTTTTGCAATGCAAACCTATGGCTATTGGAAAAGCACTTTTTTCTTTGCCAAATGAGGCCACTTTTCTTTGATTTTGTCGCTCAATTCTTGCAGAAAATTGGCATAATACTCGCCATTTATTGTAAAACATAGTTGCCATAACTGTTTCTGCTGATAAGACCGTTTTTGATTTATTTGTTGGTGGTATGTCCAATTTTGGACTGCTATTTGGTTCAAAGAGTAATAACATATTTATGAATATGATATATTAAGTTAGAGAGAGATGTTTCATTACTATCACTAATATATGCATGTTTGCACTCACCCCTTCTGCTTTTAAATCAATTTTTATAACTTCATTACATAACGTCCGTTATATAGTCAATGAACTCATTAGTACATTATCGACAGATACTTTTTTTATTCGAATCGATTCCTTCCTAAGTTGTCATTATTACCCTACAGCATCGAAGTGGGACATTCAATCGAATAAAACAGGTATACGTCAGTCATGAAACACTTACGAACACTCAATTGAAAGAGAAATTTATGCCCACAACCCATTCATATTTTAATAAAGTTGTCGTGTCGTTCTGTATCGAAATATTACAGTTTAATTAATGTACTCCTACCGGTATTGTTTCTTAGTGGTGGAATCTAATATTGATTTGTTCTTATAATCGTCTGAAAAGTTTCAAAAGACATTTTCAACAAAGTAAAATTCCTTGTAAACTGTTAAAAGCTCCTTTTCGGTAGTTCCTGTACTAACTTGAAAACTAAACATCGAATACGAATTTAGAATTGTTTATTTGTATTTGTAAAAGAAAGGGGATTCCACGACATAAAGTGATAAACGAGATTACATGACTAACGTTGGTATTCAGGTTATACGCATTTTGACCTAGACAAGCTTCGTAACATAACTCTAACAATATCAATCTACATTCTTTATTGATTCTTATCTCATTATCTTTTTATAGCTACGTATTTTATGGCTTTCTCTTACTATCCTCCATGTTTACCAGCCGTTCCATATAACTTTCTTCGACTAAATATAGAATGGAAGTAACTTGTTTATAAATAGAATCATACTTATTTCGATAGGAGAGAATTGTATTAATTTTAATAGGGCGAATCTAGGCTAGTATGCGAATATGGCCTATAATTCTGATCAATACCTAATATGCAGATGAGGAACGCTACTGTCTCATCTATCAAAATGAAATATTGCTGTATAAGAGCCTGGTTTGAAGTTATAAAGGTTATAAGATCTATAATTAAAACTAAGGACAATTAATTAAAACTAATGGAAGATTTTGATAAGGCTGACGCTGAAATATTCGATGTTTACCATCATTAATATCTTGTTTGCATAAATTTTAGGCATATTAAAGTTCACAATCGATACATTCTGGCTAGCCACTTTGATTATCGGATTCCCATCAACTAAATTGGTGTTAGTGGCTTACCCCTGTTTAATGTACTCAAATTACAAATCGAATTGGGGGATATTCTAGAGCAATGACTTCTATACTGGTATTATTTCATGTTTTGGCTGTATATTTGGTCTAATTTCAATCTTAAATTAATTCAATTTGCACTTTTAAGCGAGAACAAAAATACGTTATGAAAGTATTTGAATAATTATGAAGCTAACAAAGATGTGGAAATAAAGTGTTAGCAACAAGCTTTATTGGAGATTGATTAGGTATAAAAAGGAGTTCTGACTTCTGGTTCAAACTTTGTTAAGTGTCTAAACGTTTGGGCAGATTTTTTTTGACTCAAAGCTTACATCCAAAAATCTAGTCTATATAAAGAAATTGTACGTGTTTAAAGAATAGAAAGCTGAATATCTCTGGAATTTATCCATCTAGGAGCAATTTGAGATATTAGTCCATTCATATTTCCAGCATAAATAGTTTTGGAAAAATCTTCGATGCTGAAGAAATTCCTTCATCTTAGACATCTTTCAACATTCAGTGACCTACCCAATAGGATAAAATACTAAAGTGAGAGAGAGAATAAAACTACAATTTCAGTGAAGATGAAAGTGGAATTGTTAGGATTCGGAGGGTTTTTGCCCATCTATCTTGACTGTTTTAGTTGATACGAAATTCTCCACATCAAATGAAATATTTCTATTTATGGTGGAAAAAATTTGGACTTTGCAAGTCAACCTCTTCGTTCGGGGTCTAAATCAACAGATTGAGGTTTAATCATAGACTATGGTGACCAGCACATCTACAGAATCAGAATTAACAAATAATAAACAAAAGTCTGCTATAAATATCCTGTAACCTGTTTGATTTTTTTCCCTGAATAATTGCACAAAAAATACAGTAGATTGGCCAACTCTCCTTATTTAATATATTCAAACATTGTAGTAGGTTGTTTATATTTAACACCTGTAGTTACTTTTTTAGTATAATATTAACAATATAATACTTATACAAATTAGTAGAGAAGAACTAGCTAGTTTGTAGAGCCAAAACAAAGTAAATAGATTTTAAAATTGTAATTGTAGATTTGACGCATTTGCATTTTTAAACAAGGAAAACAGAAATACTGAACTAATTTTTTTCCCGGTGCCATCCACAGAGTTTAGAACACGCGTTCAAAATGTCTCAACAGCAAAATACTGTTATAAATGGTCCTGCTAGTGAAACTAGCCAATCTCCCACGAACACGGTAAGAAATTTGCAAACGTAGGAATCGATGAACCTAAATTAGATTTTTATGTTAATCCTTGTTTACTTCCCCCATGATTATCCTTCGTGGTAAATCTATTGCGTCTCCATTATCGCTTTTTTCGTTTGGGAATTATTTTTATTTGTGTATAGGAATATGGTTTTGCAGACTGGCGGTGCCAGTTAGACATTAACGCAGGGAAAGTATGTATGTACGACGTATTAAGTCTAACAACTTGAATGTTTCTACAAAATTAGTTTTAAATTTTAGGTCTAGTTTTTATGATGTTTCTAAAAGACGTACCTGTAACAATAAATTATGTTAGTTGCTGATTACAGCGTTGTTCTCGTTTATCTGCTTTACTCCTCTTTAACATGATCGACTCATTACATCTAATTTTAACTTAAACGCAGCTTAACGAATATTATTCTCTCCTAAATTTAGGGAATTTTCTTTTATTTTGTCATCCAGCACAAAATAAATTTCCTCAAATCATACTTTAAATTTATCAGGTGAAAGCGTACACAACAACGTACGATCCACAAAGACCGCCGCTCGTAAGACTCGATAGCAAAACCAACCTCTCCCCGAGGTTAGGCGGATATCCTAACCAACAAGGAGGAGGCGGCCAATTCAGACCGGGACAACCCAGACCGCAATTCGCCGGAAATCCGCAACAATACGCGCCCAGACCTCAACTGCAACGGAATCCGAGTTCGGGGCAATTTACTCTGCCACCAACACAAGGCGGACGTCCGCTATCTCCAAATCCCGCTTCCGGATTAAGACCAGTCACACCTTATCCGAAAGCTGGGCAACAGCCTGTTAGCTCCCCACGTTCGCCGACGAATTTGTATCAGCAGAAAACGTTTCCCGCTAGTCCGGCGCAGTTTCCCAAAGAACAAACCCTGGATACCACTTTGGAACCGATCCAACAGATTAAGGATGCTCAAGAATATACGGTACAGCCATCGGATATTATCGAGGAAGAGGAACCGCGAAGCATATTAAATATCACTAAAAGAAATGATTTAGATGACGGGAAACATGACTCAGGCGGTGAAAAGGATGTCCAAATCGATCAAAACCAACCAGTTGATGAACCGGTTAGATCCGAATCGCGAAATCAAAAAATTTACGAAGAAGAAGATGTTCCGGATAGGAAACCACCCACACCGAAAAAGGAAGAAATTTTGCACGACCCTCAGGAGACGAGATCGAATAAAATTGAAACTTTAAACGCTAACGATAGACCCATCAATGAGGATCGGAAGAAGGTAGAGAGGAAATCGCCGAGTCCGGAACCACCGAAGACGCCGCGTACTCCGAAGATGACTTTAAATTTTGAGGAGCAAAATAGGCCTAAGTCGCCGAAATTGCATTCTAATAAGAGTGAAGATAGGTCTCCTACAACACCGGGTAGGAAAATAGCAGCGGAGAAGCCTAAGAGTTTAAAACCGGAAATTAGAACGGTAAAAAGGAATGGAGTGGTTAAATCACCGACTAAATCAGGTGATTCTTTAGGGTTTTTGTTTTTAGATTTTTTTTTTATATTTTTATGGGTTCTAATGCGATTCGTTTTGTTTCAGAAGGTGATAACGACAGTGGGGTAGACGAATCGACGCAAGGCAATGTAAGTAAAAGTTATTTATAGTGTTTAGTTCGTTGACATAATTAGATAGGTGCGTCAAGAAGAATAATATCTTCATAACCAAGGAAGTAATAAGATGATCCTTTAGCCAAAAAAATATGCTTTATTTGAAGCCCTCACTAACTCATAAAAGTTCAGGAGGGAGATTCTCCTGAGGGAGGAGTAGACTGTTTTGGCGGATGATTTATGCGTTGCGCTCGAACAACAGGGCCGGACTAAGATTGAGAAATATTATTTTCTCGTTACTGCGTGGACATAAAGTATTCATTTTTTGGAATTTAGGTTTCCATGCCATTAGTTTTAATCTCTTTTATTTTCACAGGCTATTCAGTAGATACCCTGTATAGAGTTGGGCAAATAATGTATCGCGTGTCCGTAAATGTTTGAAGCTGACGTCTGTCAAAATGTATGCAATATCTGTGCTTAAAGTTTACCACTCTGAGAATGTCAGTTGGTTTATTCCTCTATGGCCATAGTCGCACGTCTGTATTTTCGTTGGGTCTTAGTATAGGTTTTCTGTTCAATATTCCACTTCGTTTTAGCTTTTCCTTGTATTGTTTATTAACGTTTAATAAACGTTTCCAAAAGGAAGCATATTGTGTTTGATTTTAAAATACAACTTTAATAATTATGCTTAAAGTAACTACCGCGTGGGACGCTAATGACAATTCTTGCGATTGAAATCAAATGTAGTGTTACAAACTTAATCAAAATTTGACAGTAACTGTCAGCTTCAAACATTTATGGACACGGTGTATATGGGTATTTTTTTTCAAAGTATTCTGTGACACCATTTCATAATAATACGCTATTTTGTATATTTTCATTAAAAATAATGACTGAAGTCTTGTTTTATTCCTTAAGAACAACATATGTCCATAGGTTTTTATTTTTTCTTTATCCCCCTATGAATTATATATCCTTTTCACTATACAAATATACTTTTACACCGTACTTACAAGTTTCTATGCAATTATAAGTGGCTATTAACAGTAACAGCATGCATTTCGCTTCCTGTAAAATCAAATTTTCGGACATATGCTATTTTTTGCCAGAAGCTCTTCAATTGGTTTGCAGTCATGTTAGGTATACCTATCCTATGATAATTTAGTTCTAAACTTAAAATAGGCTAAATTATATGATATTAAACGAACTTGTCTTATTTCTTTGCAATTATCAGTAATGATAACTTGTGAATTGCGTGAGAGAATACTAAATTATCAACTAAACAACGCCAACATCCTATTACATCAATCAAAAACAGTATATAAACGTTCTAGGCGTGCTATTTTGACGCTAATATCTCAATCGCCGTAACTCTATAATCAAGGCGGAAAATATTTTCATTGTTTCAGGATCAATCCAGTAATGGCGATCATAATTCACCGCGGAAATCGTCCGGGAAAAACACGGCGCGACAACCAGCCAGTTCACCGACGAAAATACGTTCTCTTTCGAGAGGATCAAAATCGCCGAATTTGAAAACGCCCGATTCGCCAACACCCAGTATACAATCCACTAACGAGAAGAAAAGTAAGTTGGCGGTCATTTATTTTTTTTTTTGTTTTGAGATCGCTGAGTATTAAATTGAATGAATGTTTTAGAGGTTCCGATGAACAAGGTACACGTTGGTGCGGCGCCTTCACCCAATATAAAGGAGGTCAAATCGAAGATAGGATCGCTACAGAACACCAGCTACAGACCAGGTGGGGGTAACGTTAAAATCGAGCACAAAAAAATCGACTTGTCGAAAACACACTCGAAAATCGCCGCTAAAAATGAAAATTATATTCCAGGCGGGGGTGAGAAAAAGGTACGTCGTTCTAATCTTCCTAAAGAATAAATGCGTTTAACACTTCTATGTGTGAGTGATTTGTCGAATTAGATTTTTTCGTAATCACTGGTGACGTATGTAACTCTAACTATACATTTGTATTTCACGATTTTTAAGCACAATTCGCACTAACAATATATGTATATCATTGGCATTATATTCTCGTACATAATCTGCTACCATACGATCATATTTTATCCTCTAGTAAGCCATGAAATTATTTCTTGAAAATATTATGTTCTGACAAATAAAACACACCAGTCATTAATTTATTTGTTAATTGACATCTGAAAATGTTTACAATAAATAATAAAGTCTGAATGACCGCTTCTTCACTTTTGTTTTTCTGTCAAAAAACATCCTATTACCATAAATGGCTTTTAAAGCGGTATAAGAACGTTGAGTGCACAAATTCGTTTATTCAGTAAAATCCAGTTCGTCATTCAAAATAATACTACTTCGAACGTCAGCTCAGTCTTAGATGGATTTATTCAAAGGGAATGTTTCCCCGATATAATACAGAGACGTTCCTGATTCAATCTTTCGCATGCTTCAGTCATTTTGTGAGGCGAAAATGAGTAGTAGAGCTGCGTATCATCGGCATAAAAATGGCATTTAGCAAACTGCAGGTGCTTAGCAAAATGACATGTGTAGACAGAAAACAGGAGATGCCCTGGATAGAACCTTGAGGTGCACCTCTTACAATTGGAGGAAATGAGGAAACAGCCATCCTCTGACACACACTGCATTCAATGTACTCGAAAAGAAGGTTCAATGCAGTAGAACCAAGGCCAACAGGATGCAATATTGGTCATAGTTATTTATAATTTAAGGTACCTTCTAGTACCAACTTAAGTTTAAAAAAGAATTGCCTTCTAGAGGGTAGAACCATATGATCATATTTTTAAGTTACACTAAATACACAATCTATGCAAAAATTTATTATAAAATAGTTGGAATCAAAACATTATATAACTGTACATCCTTCTGCTTTATTTACTATATTAGATTACGAATAAATATTAGATGCTTTCCTCGTGCTATTTAATTCTCAATTTAAAACTTATTCTTCAAAATTTAGATCGAGCACAGAAAACTACAATGGAATGTCTCGTCAAAAATCGGATCGTTGGATAACACAAGTCACAAGCCGAAAGGTGGCGAGAAGAAAATAGAAACCATCAAGTTGGATTTCAAGGACAAGGCCAAGTCAAAAGTAGGTTCCAAAGATAATATCAAATACCAACCAGGTGGTGGTGATGTTAAGGTAAATACGATTTTATCTAAATTTAAGCCCTACGTTTAAGGCTTTGAAAAAACAAGTGTCGTTCTTGTTATTACTTGAAGCATGTGCTGTGGAATGTTTTTTTACCTAAATAATTATAATAATATTAACATCACCTTTAACTGACATGTCTGTGATTAAGGCATTTTCAACTCTAATTACGACTTAAGATAGCATGCCTTTCTCTGTCTTCTTGTTCAGTGTTTGTTTCTACCTGGTTGTGGTTGGTTCTGTCTGTTTTATTTTTTGTTGGGTAACAAGATTTGTACGTTTCTTATAAATTTGTTTAGCCTGAAACTGAGTTGGATTTGGTAAAACGCCCGGCTAATAAATCTAATGTAAGTCTATCTTAAAAACAAAAGCAAAAGTGTGTGCACGAAATTTTTATTATCAAATTATTAGTTTAATTGCATGCTGTAGTAGTTGCTTCTAATTCCTCAAAAGAAACAATTAAATACGAAGGAACACAACTAAATAATAAGATAAGGATGCCCTTCACTATATGTATATATCTATGTTAGTTACACGTATTTATGTATGTATGTTGTTATTTGTGTGATTAAGTCTATATAGGATTATCAAAATTTTTCAGATCGAAACAAAGAAGTTGGATATCAAAGCAAAGAGTAAGATTGGATCTTTGGATAACGTTAAACATAAACCAGGAGGTGGTGATAGGAAGATATTTGATGATAAAGATTATTTGAGGCAGAAATCTGGCGAGCATAATTCACTGAATGGTTCTCAGGTATGTGGTCATCAACTTCATTTACATACATTTTTGGGTGTCGTAGAATAATTCATAAATTAATATGCTCAAATATTTATTTCAGGCAGCTGATTATATTTATACATTTTACTAAAAATACATTTTTGCAATTTTAAAGGTAATTCTGTAGTAAATTGCCCCTTTGGTTTGAATATTAAAAGTCATTAACAAAACTGAATTAATTTTGTTATGAAATTTGCTTCGAATATTAACGAAATTTTTCTCTTCTATAGAATGTTTCCCAGAATCCTTAAATGTGTTGGATTGTTTTGTAAAACTGGTAAATCTTAAGAATTACGTAACAAACACAATAAAAAGACACGGATTTACACTAAAACGAGAACTTTAAGGGAATTAAGGAGACTAACAGCATTTATATTTTTCGTCAATCAATGTTTGATTTTAAAACTTCTGTTAAAAACTAAATGACAGACTGTTTAATTCCTGTGATTTAGATAATGTTAGTAGCTGATTTGCAAAATAAATAACAATAATATTCATTGAAAACTTACTGATACGTCATTAATATATACAGGGTGCGTATAAAGTATTGCACCAAATAGAATTATGTAGAAGCGGTGTGATATTTAGATTTGAGATTTGGTGGAATTAAATCATGGATAAGTATCCACGTCGTGACGTCTGTTTTATTTGCTTTAAGTGGCTGGTGTTTGTCTGAGAGAGCCATCTTGACAGCCATCAATTTAAATAGCAATCTATGTTGAATTTAGTGTAATTTGGCAGGTAATTTATTTAGAAACACCATACAGCATTTCATAAACGTGTTTATTCCAAAAATAACAAATGAAATCAAAAAATAAAACAAATACATTAAGTGAATAAACTGCTATAAATGAATAAATGAAATAATTAAAAATTGAGTTGCCTACTTGGGTCCTATAGAGTCAGTGCATTTATACGTACATTTATACTATCTGTCAAGATTTATACGTTGGTAATACTTTCAGTTATAAGTCAAAAGTGATAAGAGAAATGAATTTGTCCGAGATTGAGCATATTGAACTATTAATAATTGTTGAATTCGGTGATCTTTGGAGGACCCATCTCGATCAGAAAACTTGCGGCAGATCATGATGTGACTGAAAAATCAATTAGAACTCGAAGAAGACGATGCTGATCGCAATTTGCAATTTACAGAGATTATTACGGAAAAAATAGAGGCTTCAAAATTTTTCTAGAAACATTGTTTTTTCAGACCAAGCCACGTTTATGTTACATGATTTTGTAAATAGATATAACTGCAGATGCTAGCAGCCTAATATTCCACATGTTAGCTTACAAACTTACACGCAATATCTAGAAAA
>ML219590.1:80428-95032 GCA_004785975.1 Popillia japonica | reverse complement strand
AAAATAACTGTTCTCACTATCGAAGATATAGAGATTTTTTCTACGCAAACGTGCCTATCCTGTACGATGTTGCCATCTTGTGAGTATGAGCTTAACCGTTAATGCGAATTGCATGTCAATGAGTTATCATGACCTACTACATAATTTATTAGAGAAGAGATTCGACAATAATGCTTGCTGCTATTATGACGTGTATTGATGACGTGCTCGTCTGTTATCGTAAACAGACTATATCGTTCAGATGTTGTGGTATGCATGTTTGTGCCTTCTAGGTCCTACGTTTGGTATGCAGGCGATCACAAATGTTTGGGTCAATATTTAACGCAACGTTTTAGCCCAATATTGCTTGCAATTTGATATCTCAAAACTTGTTTCATTTAGTTCTTTCACTTTCCAATCCAAATCAGTATATAACTCATTTGAACTAATGTGCATAGACGTCTTGCGTTGAGTAGTTGTAATTGCAAGTTTTTGGAAGTACACGACAGCTTTGGTTAAGTGTTTCTTTTGATTAAAGAAGAAAAGCAGTACATACTGTAGATGCTCTTAATTCGGCTAAAAGCTGAACGCATTTTCACTTGCGATAAATGCAAAATTAAAAAAATATTTACAATTTAAGACAAATTTTACGTCCATTACTAAAATCATTTACCAAAACGTTTGTGATTAGTTTAAAATATGCGAAAATGATTAATTGAGAGCTCAATTAAGCTTCAAGTAATCACGTTTCTTGGACACAGAATAAACGTCACTTACAAGCCACACTAATAGGATTAAAATAGCATAGTAAATTTGATCGTTCGCACGACGGACAAAGCTTAAAATTTATAATCTGGATCGTCTACCCAACCCATTCTATTGCAGCATCACACTGTACATACGTGTGTATGGATGTATGTATGTACTTACATATGTATGTCTGCCTATTTGAAATTCACGCCCTGAATTGCACACATGCAGAAACACAAACTCAATTCGCTTTAAACTCCTGCCGTTGACGTTAGTTTTCAATTAGCCGCTGGTTAAAGCGGACCTCCGATTGTTACCGCAAGGGCGTCTTGATTAGGGACATCACGTACACTGCACATACAGATTAACGCACAACAATACTTTTACAAACTCAGATTGTCAATGCACTATACCGTCGAGATCATACGTCTATGCAAGCCCACAATATTAACACCATTCCTCTAGGAAGGGTGTATAGAAAAATTATTGATATGGCAAGATTTTAATTCGAATTATAATTTGAATTAAATTCTAAAATTAAATTGTGTCTCCTAAGCTATGTCCCCTTCTTAAAAATCCAGACTATTCCATCTGCCAAGGAAGAAATGTGTGAGAAACAGGTTCAATAAATCGTGTGAAGAGAGTAACGATAATTGTAATTTATTTGTGAAGCCATTAGTAGTTGATTGGTCCGTTTTACTGTTCAAACACTGGCGGTCCTTCGTCACCTGTTATTTTTGTTGTTTTTTACTAAACGCCGCATTATGACTACAAACGTCTTTTGTCAATATTTAAGCGCAGCGTTCAAGCTAAAATAATAACTGTTCAAAGTGGGCTATTTACAATTCTTTGATGTGTGCGTTTGCCTTCTACGGACTTTCTCAAGTAACAATAACGCTTTGACTCTGTGGAACCAACTGAAGGGGATAAACACGCAGCGGTTGGATTCGAAAAGAACAAACACAGAAAAGAATGGTGATGTTTGAAATGCGCTGCCGGTTTGCTAATTGAAATTCTATTTGAAATAATTTTTAACGGATAACGGTTTGTATGGGTAAATGAGACATATGTATATCGGATGTGATGTAATATAAGCCAATATTATTTTAACAAAAATTGACACAATATAGAAAAAGGTTATTTGGTTAATACTATTTCTCTTATACATTCGCTGATATACTAACGGCCAGTTTCATAATCAGACTCATAAAGTCCGTTTAACTAAAGTGAGCTTTTAGTTTAAGGCGACTTTAACGCCTAAAAAACGTATAGAGCGATTTCTTCCACAGAATTTTTTGATTCTTCTACTCTTCAATAGATGATGAGTGTAAGATGGTGTCCATTTTTTGGATTTCAAAGCGTTTAGAGCGTATTTTCCATTCCTCGTTGGAGGGTGACGGTGTGGGGGTAAAATTTTTAATATAATATTTAGTGCCAGCTTTAAATATAGCCTGTCTCTAAGAGTATTTTCAATGTCAGCGAGATAGTCTCCATTTTTGGATGCCAAATGTTTATAGCATTTTTTTTCCCGGAATGTTTTGGGTTTTGTTACAAATTGTGTGCTGCCAGTCGGAATGTTGGCTTGTTCTTAGGCTGGTCTTCCATTACAACAAGATGGACTTAGTGTTTCGGATGTCTAAACGTTTAGAGCAATTTCTTCCTCCAAATTTTTTGATTTTTCTACTCTTCAATAGATGATGAGGGTATGGGCGTAAAATTTTGTATAAAATACGGGCTGGTAGTTTTAAATCTAGCCCGTCTTTAAGAGCATTTTAAGTGCAATAAGATGCTGTCCAGTTTTTGGATGTCAAAACGTTTCGAGCGATTTTTTTCACTGATTTTCCAATGATAAAAGTGTGGGTGCAAAATTGTTAATAAAATATGTGCTGTCAGTTTTAAATATAGCTTGTCTTTAAGAGTATCTTTAATTACAACCAGATGGTCTCCATTTTTGGGTGCCAAAATGTTTATAGCAATTTTTTCCCCGGAATGTTTTGGGTTTTGTTACAAATTGTGTGCTGCCAACCGGAATTTTGGCTTGTTCTTAAGATGGTCTTCCATTACAACAAGATGGCTTTAGTTTTTTTGAAGTCTAAACGTTTAGAGCGATTTCTTCCTTAGAATTTTCTGATTTTTCTATTTCTCAATGGATGATGAGCGTGTGAGCGCAAAATTTTGGATAAAATATGGGGTGGCAGCTCGTCTTTAAGAGCATTCTAATTACAATAAGATGCTGCCCTTTTTTTGGATGTCAAAACGTTTCGAGCAATTTTTTCCACTCCTTGTTGAATGATAAAAGTGTGGGTGCAAAATCGTTAATAAAATATGTGCTGTCAGTTTTAAATCTAGCTTGTCTTTAAGAGTATCTTCAATTACAACCAGATGGTCGCCATAGTTGGATGCCAAAATGTTTTTAGCGATTTTTTCCTGGAATTTTTTGGATTTCTTCACACCACCATGAATAGTGTGTACATATATAGAGAGAGAGAATGTACCAACGATATTCATGATTATATAAGTTCATCATAATTTATTTTTATTGGCAAAATACTAATTCTAAAGCATAAGAACTTATCAGGGTTTTAGTTAAAATCAATACTATTTCGCACTTTATTCCTTATGTATTCTTAACTAAATCAAAGACGATTGTATACAAGTTTTCAAGCGATATTTTTCAATTTAAGAATTTAATTATTAGAACCAGCCCCGCGAGAGAATACTAATAATATTTCAATTAAGTTTAAGAAGTTGTAAAGAGTGTCTGTCTGGTGATGACAGCCATGGCCAAGATATCACTTCCAATTTTATATATATATAGTACCCGTGATTCAATAAAGTCTCAACACCATCGGCAACCCTTATATATAAACAGAGTTCAAATCAGAGACGGCTTCCGAATATATATCCTCCTTTTAACACCTTCGATGAAAGCTATTCGCAATTCCGAATAAACTTTGTCCCTTCTGAACTAATTAATGAAGTCATCTTTGGTAAATCGTCGAAAAGAATTTTAATTAAAAGTTTCTTTCTGATGCGGCGCAAATCGTTTGTTTAATTGTCGCCGTCATTTTTCCGTGTTTAAAAATAATATCAAAGAGATAATTAAAGGAATAATAGAAGATTGATTGTATATGTGTGTGCATACAAACTGAAGTGTAATGCGTGTTGTCGGCGGTTCTGCTACATTTTCTCTACTTTGATGTCGGGTGCATTCCGCCCCTGTAGCGAGACAGTGCGATAGAGGAAATCTGAACTAAGCGGCTCTTGAGATCTGAACGGATATGGAAATGTCGCACAAAAATAATTGGTTTATACTCTCTTTCGTATACAAAATACAACTCGGCGGTAGATATTCTTTATTTATTTTCAATCTAACGTGGGCAAGATGATGCCCAGCAAAGGTTCACAATTTGAAAACCTGTTATTAATGCTAACTAATTATTAGCGTTAGGATTTGAATATACTTCGCCAACAAAGCAGCACGCGTCTATACTGACATACTTGCCATTTACAAAGCAAGTAAGAAATATTATAACGATATGGTTACCTATGCTAAAAGGGCCTATTATGAAAAAATAATTAATACTTCACATAATAAGTCAGCAACTTCGTGGAAGATAATCAATCGGAAAACCGGTTCATCCTCTAGCAAGCCTAAGGTTTTGGAAATCGCGGATGTCGATGGCGCCCCTATCGGAAATCCAGACATACTTGCTGACTAAATATTTTCAGCGCTCGGGTATTATTTCCAACAGTTGTGTTGACGCAGGAAGCTCTTTTATTCCTAACCGTGCCTCCAAGTCACTTTATCTATGCTCAACTGATATTAACGAAATAAAATCAATTTTGCATAGTATGGCAGGTAAGAGATCTGCAGGAATTGATGATACCCCCTACTTCGCGTTGAAATCAGTTGGTGACTACATTGTACTACCTCTGGTTCACACAATAAATAGTGCTCTAGGCACAGGTATCTTTCATGACAGTTTGAGGACCGCAAAAATTGTTTCGTGTCCCAAAAAAAGTAGAAACAATAATTATCGTCCAATTTCACTGCTTACAGCTTTTAGTAAAGTTTACGATTACGAAAAGGTTCTAAATGAGAGACTCTTATCCTTCTTAAATAAATATAACATTTTAAGCGCATCTCATTTCGGCTTTGTCTCAGGAAAATCTACTAAAGATGCTATGTACAACGTACTCAACTTTATCTAGCCTACAGCAGGTCTATTTTTTGATTTCACCACGGCATTTGATGTCTTAGATCATTTTATTTGAAAAACGGGAGAGTTATGGTATTCGTGGAATTGCTTTAGACATGCTCAAGTCTTATCTATCGAACAGACGCCACATTACTTGCATAAGAAGTAATATCGAGCCGATTATAAGAAATTATAACTCTAAACCCTTGGGAATGATAGCTGGAGTACCTCAGGGGTCAATACTCGGTCCACTACTATTTTTAATTTACGTGAATGACCTGCCAGTTACTCTAATGGACGACTGCATTGTTATACAATATGCTGCCGGTACTACATATCTGTACTGGATCTGCACCAACATTACCCCATTTGTCGGCCGTGGTTAATAACATGTAACCTACTGTGACAGAAACAAATTAATCATTAACTGTGAAAAGACAAAGTTAATATCAGTCTCCAAAAATAATAATTCGCATCATAGCTTATATGTAAAAATGAATAAGAAATCTATCCCTGAAACTTCATACGCTAACTTCTTAGGCCTAATAATAGATAGTAGTCTTTCATGGACTTCACATTGTGCAGAACTCCATAAAAAGCTCTCTACTGCGCTCTTCGGTATAAATATCCTGAAAAAAAGTGTCACAGTATTTTGTCTAAACCCATTTTACTTTGCACATGTACATTGAATCGCGACTGCGATATACGCTTGTTTTTTGGGGCTCATCATCGACTTTTAGAAAATCTTTATACTTCAAAGAAGAATGTGTGGACGTCCATATAATGCTCCGTGTCGACCACTGTTTGGTGAGTTGGGTATCTTGACGCTTCTCTGCCTTTACATATATGAGCTTGCTACGTTTGCAACTGACAATAATGCAGCCTTTACACGTAACTCAGAAAGATATAAGACCATGCAAACAAGACATCATAATGACCTTTCGGTACCGGCATATAATTCGAAGTTTTTTGAAAACGGGCCTCATTTTAGGGCAACCAAGGTATATAATGCTTTACGTAGAGAATTAAAATCACTTGCAAATAGCAATAAAAAAAAATTTAACTTAAACTAAAACAATTTCTGTTGGAAGCAGCCTTTTACAGTCTTGACGACTATCTCAATTACAGATAAGTTGATTGTACTGGGTAATATTTTTAATATTTGTTTTAAACTAAATGTGCAAGTGTATATTGTTATATTTTTATATGTATTTTGTATCCTATGTGTTTAATACTGACAATGTCCATGTTCCTGTAGGAATTGATGACAATAAAATATACTATTACTATTACTATTGCTATTGCTATTGCTATTGCTATTGCTATTGCTATTGCTATTGCTATTACTATTACTATTACTATTACTATTACTATTACTATTGCTATTGCTATTACTATTACTATTACTATTACTATTACTATCTAGTTCGTATATTTAATATGACCTAGATTACAACAAAAAATCTTTCTCATATCGCTCAAAACTCCACCTCCCATACAGAGATTTACTTTTTAATCTATTTCTGTTTGGAGTGTGACCCTTCTACGTCACAACTAGATAAGGGAGGATGGTCAAAGTACGGAATAAACTGTTGATATTGTTAATCATTTCCAACGTCATTAAACGTTTGGGAGGATATCTGGTGCACCATATGTAAGTCTGGGTTTTTATCAAATATAATTTGAATTTTATGCTGTAAACGGTCTCTAAATTCTCTGGAAATGAGTTCCAAATTGTATAAAATTTTGTCAAGTTTTGAGAGGCTTTTCTTTAAAGACAAGTTTTGGGTTTCAAAATTTGTTATAGTTTGTGGTAAAGCATCAAAATGGCTGCAAAGAAGATTTAAGTAAAAGATTTTTGCAATCAATTATAGAACTACATCGTCTGGCACAGAAGACAACATTTGTCATATTGTCTAAATTGTTAAAATGAAAGATGCTTGCTTCTATCCATGTTACCCATCGAGTAATTACTACTACTATTATACTACTATATGTAATCCTTTATAGATACTTACCCTTTATGTGCTTTTAAAAAGATTTTTTTGCATAAACTAATCACTTTTTCTAGATTATGAAACGAACATATTCACTCTGTAGTAGAGACACGAAATAATTTTTATTCGATAGAGTATTCAAATACGATCAAATTATGTCACTTGTAAAATTTTGTTATTTTTATTCGTTTTCGAGAAAAACGAATTGTAAACCAACTTTCCATTCTCTTAAAGTACTCCCACTTCCTAGCTTATACAGGGTGTCCATGAATATGTGGGCTATTAATGATATCAAGTACATAACAGTTTGTAGTACCTACTATGTTGGTTTTCATTGATAATTACGCTAAATAACTATTTACATGCTATACAGGGTGTCCATGAATATGTGGGCAATATCTCGGATACATAAAGTTTATGTAAAAGTAACACTGTATCTCTATATATCTTTTTTTTGCTAGGGTGCACCACTGCTGAGATATTCAACCCTAAACATAGAATTGGCTAGGTGGTTTTTTTGATGCAATTATGACGCAATTAACGAAAATAAGTAACTTTTATTTCAATATCTTGGGATGCTGTGATAAAGTTAATGTAAATACGTCATTTTGATAGAACCATTGATAGAACTGTCAAATTATTATTTCGAAATTACAAGCTATTACAATCTCCGTAATAATAAGTTTTCCCGTTTTAATTACATGCTATTTTGTTTGTATTTGTTGTGGTTACAGATTTATTTGTTATTGCTATTCTGTGTATTACTTTCATTAGCTGCTTAGTTTAATAAAAATAGAATAGACATTTAATGAGTATGCAGATATGCATTTAATGTACGGACTAGCTTCCGTTAGAGAATTTTTAATTCGACGTATCCAAGAGTGTATTCGAGCCCAAGGATCTAATGTGGAGCCTTATTATTAATTTTTATAAATAATTGGATAAACTATTAATTATTTGATTTCTTTCAAGTAGATTTTAATGCATATTGAAACAAAATGTTACCTATTTTCGTTAAACTTATTTTTTCTCGGAAACAGAACATTTTATGGAAATCCATTAAGAGTATATTTTTCTCACTTAAGGTCCAATGAATAGTAAAACACTTATTGGAGAGTAAAAAAACTACACACCTTAAAATTGGATGAAAGAAATACATAAATTCATTTAAAAAGCATCTAGCCAACTATATGTTTAGGGTCGAATATCTCAGCAGTCAGCAAAAAAAGATACAGTACAGTGCAAACATACAGTATTATTTTTACATAAACTTTATGTATCCGAGATATTGCCCGCATACTCATGGACACCCTGTACATTTACTATCAATAGGTATTGAATATTCATAAAATAAAAGAACAACTACCTTCAAATCCATGCATTCATAGGTATCAAATTAGAAATGCAAATAATATAAGAGAGTTAACTATGTATATTGCTAACTATAGTGTAGAGGTTTTAAAAACCGCATAAAAACTTATTTACTTGCTAATTCCTTTTACTCTACTATTAAGTACCTACAGAGTGAGCAACCGGATGTGACCACCACGTGATCCCAAATTTTAAAATGGCGACATTGTTAAGTTGGTAGTACAAGATATGCTACATTACCGATCTGTCAGATAGTTTTATAACTTAACCTTAAAACAGGAGATGTATCGCTCAGTAGTCTTTAAAAGACAGTCACTCTGCAATAAATTTATTTAATATTTACGGAAACGCTGTCATACACGTTAAATGTCAGATTAAAAAAAACGTAAACAATACATATGGTAAACAGTAAGCAAAGTAAAGGATAGTAAACAGTAAAACAAAAAAAAACACTTTTTCTATGACGTTCGTGGTCACGTGGTGGTCACATCCGGTTGCTCACTCTGTACATGCACACAGCTGCATTATCATGATCATTTTTTATGTAACTGATTCAAACCTTTTTAAATTTTAATTTTAATTTGTAGCGTACTCTCTAACGTGTATTGTAAAATTAGATTCTTTGACACTCAAATCAAAAATGACATTCGTTTAAAAATAATTCTTTAGAAAAAAACTGCAAAATAATAAAAAGTTATCAATCGGAATGAGGCCTAATACCTCATCTCTAAATCTCAATCTTTTCTTTCCGCTCTGGAAACACTGGAAAACAAGCACTTTCACACACGTAAAATACATTGAAGTGAAGTGCGTTTATGAAATAGGTGGAGTCACGGGAAAGAGAATATTCAGATCCTAACGCTAGTAATTATATTGTTCACCGAGGATACGTATCCATATTCATATTTTAGGCTCCTTTTTACGTTACCAAAAACATTGATATTCAAATTGTACAAATGCTCGTAAAAAAAGAGGGACTATTGTACTCGCCACCCAAAACGAACGCATGTGTAATATAAAAATAAAACTAGAAGAACGAAAAATTGACAATGGGAACATAATAGAGATACGATCGATCTCTCTATACATCTATGTATGTATGTGTGGATTTGTATAACTATAAACGGACAAACTAAAAGAGTAGTAAATAAAAAAGGTTATGATGATTGCGATTATGATTAATATGTGCGCAACCGAGCACAAGCGTACGGATAAATGAATTCATTGAATAAAACGTAAGTTCATGTATAAATATACTGCACGCCATAATAAACGTATTAAAACGAGTTGCCTTGCATCACGCACCGAGCTTTCCACCCGTATACACTGAGGCTTTTTCGAGTGTGTGACCATTATGATTACGACCAATCGTATCAGATCTTTTGTTAAGTAGGATGTGTTTGTATTTCAATGTGCGCGTTTCTCAAAACAGGTAGGTATTATATAATGTACAAGAAAACATTATCTGATGAAACTAATATGTGTGCATACGATGAATGACAACACAAAAGGTTAAATCTTTGACATGTAGACAAGATAAAAAGACCAAATTGTGGGTACATATGTGATATACATATTTTGCAAAATATGACCTTGTTAACACTTGATATGAAAAAATATTCTTTATCTTAGAAGCAAATAAATAATAGCAATAATACAAGAACGGGTCAATATGTTCGTGACTTTTTGAATGAAACACAGGTTTTCGGATAAAAAATCATTTCCTTTTTCAACATAGTCTCCTTTGAGATTTATACACTTTGTCCAACGTTTCTCCATTTTTTTTATCCTTTCCAAAAAACAAGATTTGTCGAGGTCATCAAAATAGGTATTTGTTTGTGTGTGAGTCAAATCTCCTTCCGCCGAGCCTTTTCTTCAGGTTTGAAAACAAGAAATACTCACTCAGGACTGAATCTGGAGAATAGAACGGATGAAGAAGCAATTCGTATCCTAATTCATGGATGTTTGCCATAGAAACTGCACATATGTATGTGTACCTTTCCGTTCTCCTGGTGGAAAAGAACTTTTTTCTTGACTAAACGCGGTCGTTTGTTTTTCAAATCCTCATTAAATCGACCCAATAAGTTGGATAATATTCACCATTAATTGTTTTACCTTTTTGATCGTAGTCAATGTGGATTGTACCGCGTCCATCCCAAAAAAACGGTCGCCATGACTTTATTGGCCGACAAACCCACCTTGGCTTTCTTTGGCGCCGATTCGCCCCGAGAAACTCACTGTGTGGACTGCTGTTTTGTCTCTAGTGTGTAGTAGTGGATTCACGTTTCGTCCACGGTTACGAAAGGGCCCAAAAACTTGTTCATATTACCGTTAAACAACACCATGGTGATTTTTTTTAATTGTTTGAGGTGTAGAGACCTCGACTGGGCGTCCAGAATATTCTGCATATTGCGTACTTTTCTAGAATTCAAATTGAAGATGCAGACTTCCTATAATACTTATCAAGCTTAGTCTTGGTTTGAGTGTTGGGTTTTTCCGCAAAAAGTCGCACACGCGGTAGTTTGCTATCAATGACTGTCAAACACAAAATAAATTACGCAGTTTGTTCAAATTTTAACAGGAGTCAACTGACAGATACAGTTAAGAGGCGGGAAATTCAAAAAGTCAAGGACATATTCACTACCCTCGTAATTGATTTGGTAAAATACATACTATGCTATGCAATCAGGTCGAAAGATAATTAAAAACCCTTTCTAACAGTCACAATACTTTTGTCTTCTCATTGTATTTGTTACCTGTTTCAGGCGGGCTTTGAAACCCATGAGAGATATCAATCTCACTGGTTCCTTGCTAGAGTAGAATCCCCAGAAACATAGAACAGATATAATTTCCCACAGCCCGTATTCGGAGTACTCTGAGAAACTCAAAAATGAGCCCTAAACTGAGTCTGAAACTGGTGGAATTCGAACGCAGTGTGAGCTAATTTTCTGCCTACCACTACGAAAGTTCTTCTGTCTAGTATGCGGTCCTGATAGCTTGTTAGACTATATTAGTGTGATGTCTTTCAGTAAATCATATTAGGGAGGATTTAAACGGGCATCGTATGGACTCCTGTCTTTCGTAACAGGTTGTGATAAACCTTAGACCATTTTGTTTTGCATTTTGTTAGAAATAATGACCTAAACAAACACACAGGCTATTTTATCAAGGTCTCTAGAAGGTTTTTCACCGCCAGAGGGCACAAGATGGAAAGACTGTTCTTTCGGAGTCCTTGATAGACTAGACTGTTTACACAAATCGATTGAAGAGCAAGAGTTCTCTGTCATTATGAAAATGTTGTTGATGTTTCTGTTCTTGAAGCTCTGGTTGCTTCCTAGATTACATGAATCTGATAGAGTCAGAATGTGCTGTGTACGGCTTTTGTCCTTAAATAAATGAAAGCAGGGAGGTTTTAAACGACTCCTGTCTTAGGCTTCACATTTTGATAAACCAATTGGCAATTCCCAAGAGTACGCTAGTCAGATAGGGTTCCAATGTACTGTGTATGATATCTATGTTCAAGTGAATGATATCAGAAAGTTGTCACAACTGCATAGCCTGAAGTGTTCTCTTTTGCATCATACTTTGACAACTCTTAGGGCATTTTGTTGGCATTCTATTAGAAATGATGCATTAAGCAAGCGTATAGTCTACGTCCTCTAGATTTTCTAGTAGAATTTTCTACACTAGGAAGCACAAAAGTGAAAGAATACTCTTTCTCAAAGTTATCTTTGAGAAAGAGGGTGGCCCGTATAGCAACTACTATTCTGTGAATCAATGAGATGTAGACTTACCTGAGCTTGAACTGTTTGCGAATGTATTTTTAAATCCTCCTTCCAATATCTAGAAAGTCTGCAGGATTTTCGACCTTGATAAGCTTCTTGTGCAGAAGCCTACGTAGTTGTGTTCCATTTCTAATTGAAATCGTTCAGACAGTTATTTCGAAACGTTTCAGAGAAATGGTGTTATGCAACAAGACTCAATTCACAATAATAAGTAAGTAATTAAATACAAAAATGCTTCTAACAGATTCTCGTGGTATATTCACCTGGAACTGTTGGAACTACTTTCATTGTGCTTGTTGGCAGGGTCTTTATAAGATTAACAGAAATTATCGCTCTGCTCAATTAATGCTGCTGTGACTGTATGTTAATGTACTATCGATTTTAGCGATCTGATGTGAGCCTGCTGTTGCTTTAGCAGAGCCCTCTGAAGCTTTAGGCGTCTTCTTATTTCCCTATAGCACCTCATACATGGATTTTGCTAATGGTTACACTCTGTGCGATTGTATACATAGATGCCTCACTTCATCCGTGCTGGTTACTCTCCTAACAAGTTTGCGAGTTTGTGTCTCTAGTTTTGTAACCCTCCCGTGTTACTTAGTAAGTAAACCCAGAAGAGCCTTGTAGCCCTAATTAGATGCGATCTGCAATAGTTCCAATTCCAATTGAACTGAAATCTATACTGTGGTACCTCCATGTTTTCTAATCGTGTAGCATACATTAGACTAAAATGATGTTTGAAGACTCTTCTGCTATAGGTATATACCTTTATTTCTACTTTCACAACACTGGAGAAAAATAAGAGAATCACAAAAAACTTTTCCAAAATTTTCAACGAAATAAATTCCACGGAATATATGTAAGTATAGAAACCGTAGGTATAAGATAAAACAGTTTAATAGCCGGTAGATGGGACAATGGCGCGAGAACCATGAATGGAGAAACTTTAAAAGTACATTTCGTAAATAAAAATCGCAAAACGTCGTCAATCAAAGGGGAATTCAAGAAGATCCATTTCGAGAGGCCATGGAACGAGAAACGTTTTACAAACCTTACCTTTCGAGTGGTGCTCGACGAAGACGAGGCCTTTATGTGCGAGATGGACATGCGGGAATCTTCTCTGCGAACAGTTATTGTTGGTTTGCTCGTGATCTGGCCACGAGGGTACGTTTTGCTCTTGTGAAATTTTGTAAAAAAGAGCTACCTCGTTAATACGATTTTTTTTCACATGCGTATGCTGTAAAGATCGTATTTGTGTACGAAGTATATTAAACTATATGTATTCAGAACGCAGATATAAAATAGTATGTTTACTAGGTAAATAGGATTTGTTTTATGAAGTACTGCTTTGTTTGTATTAATTCTTTATGTAATACTTAAAAATTTTTGATAATGAAAAATGATATTGATCGTGGTATTATAAAATAGATATTAAAGTTACAAATCTTAAGACCACTACTTTTTGGAATATAGGAAATGTGTTACATATTTAGAGATTGGTAGGTATCTAGGTTTGAAGCATACACTTTGACACACTTATTGTAAGTATACTTTATAATATTTCTGTTGAGACATATTGCATGGGGGTACTCAACTTAGGTATTCCAGTTGTAAGAAAACTAGCTTAATGGCAGAAGAACTACAATATGCAAAATAGCAATCTAGAATGCTGAATTTTGGTGAAATGCCCAAGAATATGAAGCCAAGTGACAATACAGTTGGAGAAGCTCCAAATGTTTTGCAAGAAAAGACTACAAGGCGAATATCTAATATGGGGCTTGAGGTTGAGAACTTCAAAAAGAAGAAGTCCAAACAACGAATGCAAGTTTATCTACTGACAAACGTATTGGCTGACATAGAGATGCAAAACTCTTGATACCTTAAACTTCTTAAATGTACAGCTAATAGTTTCGAGTAGGTGCATACCAAGGCGTTCAACAAAATAATGCAATAAAGCAACATCGTACCATAGAACGTAAGCTAGTCAACCAAAGTTCTAAATACCTAAAGATAATATTGTGTAACTTTCTTTGACACATCTTCAGATTTTGATAAAGTACATACGTATGATACAGAACTTTACAAGTTAAATGAAGAAAGATCTTTTCCCATCCTTTCTATTATTTTCTTAAATACATTTAAGACATTTCGTAACGAAGCACAACAATGGAAATAATAATGTATATCCTATAATCTTAGAAGGTTCCCAGAAAAATAATGCTTAGACCATTATTTCAGAATGATAACACATTGTGCTAATACAATTGAAATGGTGTCTTAAGCTGATGTAGCATCTGTCTCGAGAAATCTGCAAACCAACTTAATTAGCAATTTAACACTATTTGAAAACGTAACACATCGAAGTTAACTGCACATACGACGAAACAAATTACCTTATCTTAATTGGAAAATACTTGGATTTACCAAACATAGGCGACATAAATAAATAAATAAATAAATAAATAAATAAATAAATAAATAAATAAATAAATAAATAAATAAATAAATAAATAAATAAATAAA